>SNQJ01S0009955.1:99170-120746 GCA_010110895.2 Picea sitchensis | reverse complement strand
TTTTAAGTTATTCTTTCCGACAAAAGTTAGCTCCCTAGTGTGATATCAATTCTTTATTTATTTGTATTTAACTAATGTTACATTAAATCCTTATGTAAGTTTTGAGTACCAAACATGATAGTTTTAAGTGAAAGACACATCTTCTTTTATATATTGTACTCATCTACACAAATATTCTTTTTCAAACAGATATAAGCTCTAGGATGAGTCTGCTAATTCTAGTAATACATGCCTAATTATTATCTTCCTTTTTCCAACACTTCCAACACTCTTTTTAAAGAATAAAAAATTGCTAATTTTAGTAATACATGCCTAATTATTATCTTCCTTTTTCCAACACTCTTTTTAAAGAATACAAAATAAAGAAATTCTAGAAGATATTCATATAATCTTTTCTTTTGTATTAGAAAATAACAAAGAAATTATTCACATATTATCTTTATCTAACTAAAGTCATTACTACAACCTTATATTGCATTTTATGTTGTGTTCCTATTTACTTGTTGTAATATTATCATTGAATAAAAGAATATAAAGCTTTATGTTTACATCTATACTATCAATAAAATTCTTATAATTCTTTCCTACTATATTAGTTACTATTTCGAGGGGAAATAATTAATAAGGAGAAAAACATATCTGATTTNAAAAGAATATAAAGCTTTATGTTTACATCTATACTATCAATAAAATTCTTATAATTCTTTCCTACTATATTAGTTACTATTTCGAGGGGAAATAATTAATAAGGAGAAAAACATATCTGATTTTGTTGCAACACCGGGGACAACTTATTAGAAAATCTAGTTCCTCCCAACCTTAGACCAGAGCAACAAAGTAACTTGCTTCTGTCACCCCCAAGTCTAATTCATTATTACATAGGGAGTGAAAATTTCAATAAACTTCTCCAGATAAATCAAAACTTGACTATTTCTGAGAACCATCAAGTTCAAATCCTTCTCACAAGTACTCAACAATGTCCTACCTCCTTTATAATTGTCTTTTCTTGTGTTACCAAGAAGAATGAATAGCTTGCCTAGGTATTTTTCCAAGTTCTATCGTCCCTAACCCTAGTGAATCTTCTTGGTCTAACATTTTGCTAGCTTGGTCCATCACCTCCCACATCTTTGGGAGTAGGTTTACACTTGTCCTCGTGGACAATATTTACTCTAGTGGCTTTAATCCCTTTTCACTCTCTCATGGAATAATGAAGTACTCTTTTGTAACTGGATTCTCTAATTAGTTTGTTTCATATTAAATAAAATAAATTAAAAAATAGTATTCACAAAAGCCATTTCTCATCATCAATGTTTATGGTGATACAATTTTATCTTAAGTCTTCTAAAAAACTTTCCCAATCATAAATAAACAAAATTAAAATATTCAAATGTTTTTAAATGGAGGGACATTACATCCTTCCCCCCTTGAACTGAACACCGTCATCAATGTTCCCATCTGAGCATATCATCTCTAAAACATGAATGGATAAGCTTTCCTCATAGCTTCTTCCATTTCCCAAGTGGCCTCCTCAGGACTAAAGTTCCTCCATTGCACTTTAACATGAGCAATGGCTCTGTTTCACAACATAGTTTCCTTCTTGTAGAGAATGCATAGCAGTTCCATCTGGAACTCTCCTTCTAGTTCCACCTAGATCATATTCCAATTAACAATATGAGTTACATCATGCACAAATTTCTTTATCAATGAAACATGAAATACATTGTGTACTTTCAAATTGGTTGCTAGTGCAAGTTGGTAGGCTACTGGCCCTACTCTGGCAAGCACTTCAAAAATCCCACAGTACTGTGGTGACATCTTATAACTTTTCCCATGTTTAAATGAAATATTTATGGGTTTTAATTTTAAGTAATCATGGTCTCCAAAATTGAATTCTTCATGTGTCCTTTTTAAATTTGAAAAACTCTTTTGTCTATCCTCTGCAACTTTCGAATTCTATTTTTCTTTCTAAACAAATTTTTCCATTTCTTTGAGCATATATGTTCCTAGAATGATTCTATCAACTGGGCTATCGTATATTTCCATGGTTCGACACTTTTTACCAAACATCAGTTCGAAAGGAATCATTTTTAAGGAAGATGGATAACCATTATTATATACAAACTCAACCAAATGAAGGTAATCTTCCCAATTTGTGGCGCAGTCCATTACATACATCCACAACATGTCCTCGACAATGCGGTTAGTCCTTTCGGTCTGACCATCTGTTTGAGGATGGTATGCAGTGCTAAAGTTCAACTAAGTGTCCAAATCGATGAATAATATCTTCCATAAACTGGATGTAAAATTTGTATCCTTGTCTGAGATGATAGTTTTGGGTAAACCATGCATTTTAAAAAATTATTTCATGAAGAACTATGCAATATTTATGGCCTTGTGAGTATATTTTACCGGAATAAAATGTGCATCTTTAGTGAGTTTGTCTACTACCATTATAGAGTCATTATGCTTCTTGGTTGTAGGTAATCATGTAATGAAATCCATACTAATTACTTCCCATTTCCATTATGGAAAGGGTATGGGCTTCAATAATCTAGCTGGGTGACGATGCTTAGCTTTAACTTGCTAGCACTCTAGACACCTGACAAGATATTCATCTACCTTTGTTTCCATCCTATGAAAAAAGTATTATTTCTTTAAAGTTGTTATAGTTTTCTGATAACCAAGGTGTCCTGAATAAGGTTTTTTATGTACTTACACTAATATTAAACTCTTTAATTATGTGTTGTTTAGAACAAAAATTATTCTTTTGTACATAACTAAACCTTCCTGATTGCAATTGAATTTTGATTCTTCCTCAAATGTTTTAGTATTTTGACATTTCTCTTGATTTTTTTTGTAATTCTCATCTTTTTCTGTTGTTGATATAATTTTCTATTTTAGACCAGTTTGTATATTACTTTTAGAAATTGCATGTAGTTTCTTGCTAAGTGCACCTGCTATCTTATTTTATTTTCCTTTGATATGTTATATTTCAAAATCATACTCACTTAAAGTAAATCCAGGCATATAGCTTGTCTTGCATTAAAATGCTTTTGATTGAAAAATTGTTTAAGAATAACATTTTATGTTTTCAACAAAAAATTCTTTCCTAATAGGTAGTGTCACCACATTTTCAAAGTGTGCAAACTAGTAGTAAATTCTAGATCATGAGGTGCACAATTTTCTTCATGAGGTTTTAGTTTTCGTGATTCATAGGAAATTACATAATCATCTTACATTAACAATCCCCTTAGTCCTTCCTTTGATGCATCATTACAGGCGAAAAATTCCTTATGTGGATCCTCTATCTTCAAGATAGAAGCTGTCGTCAATAATTTTTTTAAGTTTTCAAAGTTCTCTTGACATTTCTCAGTCCATTTAAATTTGATTCCCTTTTTCTGCAAATATTTTTTTGGATAAGCAAGTTTTTAAAATCCTTCAATGAACCTACGATAATACCCTATAATACCCATAAAGGATTGGACATTTTAAAAATCCTTCAATCTAAGATTTCTTTGCCCTTTTTCGAGTCAACATAAATCCCTTGTATTGCACTTTATCCTGATAGAATTCACATTTACTGAACTTTGCGTACTGAAGTGTTCTTCATGTTATTCTGTGGTATTTGAATAAATCAATATGTCACCAATGAACACAATTACAAACTTATCTAGATATTATCTCAATACGTGTTGTTCATTAAGCAAATAAATGTAGAAGGTGCATTAGTTAAGCCAAAGGATACCACTACAAACTCATAGTGTCCGTATTTGGTTAAAAAAGAAGGCTTATGAATATCTTCTTCTTTAATCCTAACCTGATGGTATCATGACCGCAAGTCTATATTTGAAAATATTTTAGCTTCCTTGAATTGATAAAACAAGTCATAAATGTGAGGTAAAGGATACAAATTTTTAATCATCATCTTATTAAGTTTCCTATTACACAACCTAAAGGTTTCATCCTTCTTTTTAACAAATAAGAATGGTGCTCCCCATGGAGACACACTAGGTTTAATGTATCGTTTATCCATTAGTTCATGAAGCTGCATTTTAAGTTTAGTCAACTTAGGAGTACTCATCCTGTAAGGTGATTTAGATATCGATGTAGATCTGGGTACCCAATCTATTGTAAATTCTATGTCCCTTTTAGGAGGTAATCATAGAATTTCTTCCGTAAACACATCCTGGAATTCTTGTAGTATAGGATCATCAGTTAACAATTTTTTAACCACCTCATCCTTACTTTCAGATATGTGCAAAAAATATATCTCACATCCTTTCATTGCATTTTGTTTCAATTGTAAAGTAGAAATCTATCTCATTGACACACCTTGAGGTATTCCTTTAATTGTTCTGCTTTTACCAAATTCATCAAAATAATCAAAAGTTTTGTCTCGATAACTCACAAAAGCAAAGTGTTTTTCTATCCATTCCTTGCCTATGAGTAAATCATAGGATCCCAAAGGTAATATGTTTAAATCCACCTTAGTTTCAATTCCATCCATAGATACTATACATTCTTTTACCAACTCAACAACCTTTCGTTTCGTGCCAGTAGCTAACTGTACTAGCCAAGATTTCTTATGTTTAATTTTATTTAGTTTACAATATTCTACTATGGTAGGTGAAATATAAATGAAGCTTGCATCATGATCTATTAAAATAGATACAAGTGTTTGGTTAATCATACCTTCTATTTCCACCATGGAGGATTGATGATCATCCTATCGATTTTCCAATGCAACATTAATCTTATGCATACATCTAGCCGTGTGATTTACTATTGTTTCTTCTTGGATGATGTGCATTGTCAAATTTCTGTTTTTATTTAAAGGATGATCTCTGTATAAATGAGGTTCTTTACAACCCCAACATTGCAATGGTGACCAAGTTGTTTTTTTTACCAAGTCTGCATGTTTACTACTATTCTGAACTGATACACTTTGTCGTCCATTGAATATGTTTCTCCTAACCGGTGCACTATGTGATGGGTGACGTGGATGCTTAAATTGTTTCTTATTGGGATCAAACTTGTCCCTATTCCTATTATGCCATGTTTTTGTATTTTCGTACCCCTGTTTGAATTGTGAGAAACATAACTTGGCATGTCTTATTACCTCATCCATTGTTTTAGAATTAAGAAACTCAATTTTATCTCTATATGCTTGAGGAAAACAACTCATAAACAACTGAAATTTTTCCTTTTCCTTTGTAAGGTAAGGTACATATCTCATTAAATTTACAAACTTAGTGATGAAATACTCAATATTCATCTTCCCTAGTTTGAGATCATGAAACTCCTTGGATTTTTCATTATAGTATCTTTTTGTTAAATATTTTTGTTTAAAATGATTTTTGAACATTTTCCAATTCATTTCGCTACTTCTAATTTTATTCACTGATTTAGTCTCTTGCCACCATATGGAAAATTTACCATTCAATTGGTAGAAAACCAACCTACCACTCAAATTACCTGGGTAGTTATAAATATGCAAATATTTCCCCATGTTTAGAAGCCAAGCCTCTGCTCCTTCTTCAGACTCACCATCAAAACTAGGTGGTTTGAATTCCCCAAAAAAATTGTTACCACGCCACTTTATTTTCTTGGTTTTGAGTTTAGTCTTCTGTAAGGTACTATTTTCGGAGCTATCCTCACTACTTCCATTAGTTAAAAACTCTGTTTTGCCACTAAACGTTGGGTGATATTTATGTTTGTGTGATTCATCATTGGAAAGTTCATTTTTAGTGTTGTTGGAAGTTCGTCCTACATTCTTCCTCTGTTTCATTTTAGTCATGTTATTAAGTAGTATTTCATTTAACTCTTCATGTTCCTTACTATCCTTGAGTATTTTTTCATTATCTACTTTGATGCTAGATATAATTCTGCCTTCATGCTACACATGGTTTATACATATGTGGTTGATTTAGCAAGTTCTTTAGCCATGGTGCCTAATTTTTGTTTCTGATAAGTGCAATTGACGTCAATTCTTATGCTTAGTAAGTTTTATATTTTTATATATTAGTTTATTTGTAAGCACAATATTTCAATTCATTTTGAGCCCATAAGGCCATAGTCTTTGAACCATGCTCTTATACCATTTGTAATGTCACCAACCAACAAAATTTATTTTTTCCAATCACTGAATATTTTGTATGAAAAATACATAATTGTATCGATTTTATTTTAATCGTACAGTCGATTTTCAGTTCGAACTTATAAATATTTGAAAATTTATTTAATCAACGTCATGGATTATCATGAAAGGTTGGAAAGTTGGTATATTTTCTCTGTATAAATACTTATGGAGTCTGTAGTTTTCCATAACATAATTCCTATTCTCTTCGCAGGTGAAGAAAACCCCATTTTTCTATTTTCTTTATCTTTACATTAGTCGACTTTGAGGTCTTGTAATACTTATATGTATAACACTTACATTGTCTATTATTTTGCAATGTTAAAGGTAACTTTGCAGTGGAAATAAAATGTACTTCTTTCTCATGCAAAACATTCAAGTAATTCTTAACTCACTTTACGTTTTTTTGCAATATTCGTTCACTCTTCACTTGAATAATATATCACGCTTATGATCTCATTGGTTTTGGGATTTAAACAATCACATCCAAGCTTAATACTCATAGGGTATATGGATTATATGTTCAAATACATAAGAGTTTTGGGATTCTATTCGCATAGTGTAAATATAATATTATCACCATCCCATCATAGCATATGGTTTAGAAGTTATTAAACACATGACCCTAACTCATTGATGAGCTATAGTTCATTATGCACGGTTTTATATAGGACTTCATCCCACAATTGTCAACTAAATGGAAGATGTATCGTCCAAGTCACATAAGGACTTAAATGAACTCATAGTTCACCTCCATGACAGCTCAAGATAAGTCGTAGTCCACATGAATAATCCTTGTCTACTTGGTACTAGCTCATTAACTTGCTCGATTTATGAGTTTATCCCACTTTGTATTCATTGTATTTTCTCTATAAGTTATGGAGTTGTTACTACCTTGAAAAACTTAGGGTTTTGTCCTTTCTTTGGTAGCTCAATATTGAACTCAAATGCACCCAGTCGAATCCTCCAAGTAATACGAGTTCTAGAGTATCTAATAGAGAATTGTTGGTTTCTTTTACACATTCTGTAAGAATAAACTTACTAATAATTACTATGTTTTTTTTATGCATAGGGTCTATACGCTCATGAGTTTACCTACTAGTCACAATGCCATTTCGTTTCTTTTCTAATTTATACTAGGTAACCATTGACAATGTAATCTTAGATTCCTTTATATAGATTGTGAAGTTGCACCAAGTGTTAACACATATATTAATTCACACCTGTGATTTTCAATAGAAACTTATGCAAATACTTCTCATACATTTGATTTCCCAAAAAGGTGGTTCCATGTCAAGGAATGTTCAGTGGAAATTAGTTCGTTACCAGAGATATGGAATTTCCCAAAGAAAAGGGTTCAAAGTCTTAACCTTCTAGGGTAAGCCAAATCCTTCCATTCCTCTTATTTGTAACGATATATGTAAACATATATAAATCCTCTGTATTTCTAACTTATACTTTCTTATGATGGATTTTATGCAGAGGAGTCATCACACTAAGGAACTTAGTTCCCTGTTAACTTTGAAACCATCATCCCTCTCTAGGTTGCAACACTGGGGAACACTGATTAGAAAATCTAGTTCCTCCGAACCTTAGACCAGAGCGGCCAAGTTACTTTCTTCTGTCACCCCCAAGCCTAATTCATTATTCCATAGGGACTGAAAATTTCAATAACCTTCTCCACATAAATCAGAACTTGACTCTTTCTTAGAACCATCAAGTTCAAATCCTTCTCACAAGTACCCAACAATGCCTTTCCACCTCTATACTTGTCTTTTCTTGTGTTACCAAGAAGAATGGATATCTTTCCTAGGTATTTTTCCAAGTTAGCCTCATCCCTAACCCTAAGGAATCTTCTTGGCCTAACTTTTTGCTAGCTTGTTCCTTCACCTCCCACATCTTTGGGAGTAGGTTTACACTTGTCTGCATGGAAAACATTTACTCTGGTGGTTTTAATCCCTTTTCAGTCTCTCATGGAATAATGAATTAATCTTTTTTAACTAGATTCTCTAATCAGTTTGTCTCAAGTTAAACAAAATAAATAAAAAAATAACATTTACAAAAAATATTTCTCATCATCAATGCTTATGATGATATAATTTTATCTTTAGTCTTTTTCTCAAAAACTTCCCCAATCATAAATAACTAAAATTAAAATATTCAAATGTTTTTAAATGGAAGAAAATTATAGGTAGTATGTAGCATGAATGGTGGATGGTCATCCTCTTGGAACTAAAATAATAAATACATCAATTTGTATCTTGTAAGTTGTGGAAATTTACTAATATTGTCTATCTATCATTGACTAGAGAAAAAATTGTGTTGGTGGTCGAGTAGTAAAATGTTGAAGTGATGTACTCACAACCTTCTACCTAACAACCTGTTAAATGAGACTTCCAACTAAGAAATTTCTTATTATAGTTTTATGATCTATTCTTTTAGCCCAACCTTATTTTCCATGGATTTTCACTTCTATGTATCCCCTCTCTCTCTATTGTTTATAATAGCATTCTTGCATGCAGGAAAAATAAACAATGACAATAGGATATACAAAAGAAAGAACATTAAACAATGACAATAGGATATACAAAATCCTTTTGGGAGAAAATAAATACAACCTCTTAGAGATCAAGTACACTATTGCATATAAAGCCTTTATCAACTTCCATTGATTAGATGATCTAATGAATAAAGATTATTTTATTAGAAATGTGATCATTTCATTTTTCTATGAACTCCTTGCAACCCATGGAAAAGAGAGTTTACATATATTTCCATCTCCTCTTCCTAATATTGTATAGAACTCTCTTGATTATATGTTGTTTCAAAATTAATTAAATAAATTTGTCTAACTTCTAAATATGTTTGTGATATAATATCCTTTAGGAGTACCTTGTTTACATGTGTATTTTTTTGTTGTTACTTTTTTTTATGTTAATATAAGATATTCCAACAAGAACAAATAAAAAGGATGAGAAATGTAATTGAGAGTAATGCCAAGGTACATACACAAATTCAGTATGATAGATGAGATATGGGTATTTATACGATCTGAATTATATTGAGAATGAAATGGGATACAAATAAAAGTATAGAAATGAACACATAAATATGGTGAAGCCCAACTTCTATTAATGAATAAACTTGTACAACACAAACTGGCTAGAATGGTGGCAGCTTATCTTTGAAAAGAAGGAGATGTCGACTATGCTCACTCACAAAATGATGATTACAAAGAGGCTAAAAAGGGGATTTTACCATGAATCTAAAAAAAAAGAGGAAAAATCCCTAACCCTAGAATATGAAACACCTAAAGTATTGTGAGCCCCGAGGTGGTTAGTTGATACGTCAACTTCCCAAGGGTGAAATGTTTCCATATATCTCTTTTTGGGGCACATAATTTCTCATTAGAAAAAACTATACAAGAATTAAAAATTTTGGTTGGGGCCAATTTATGCGATTTACACCCCTAGCCCCCAAAATGTCCAAAAAAAATATTTATGGCCTCAAAACAACCCTGGAAGTTTGGGACCTAAAAAACCATAGAAAAAATGCCAAGAAGATAGAGAACCATTGAGTCAGTGGAAGAGGTGGGTTGTCATCTATATCCACCTCTATAATTACTCCTCCCTTATGAAGAAATGGTCTCCATTGCATCAAGTTCCCTCATTGGATGGGGAAACTTCTGTTGAATTTGGCTCTTGGTGAAGACACTACCTTGTTTTGATGACCTGATAGAGATATATGTTCTGTTGGTGGGTGTATTTCATCTACGTATCCATGATTTTATCAATTTTTCCCTGCTCAAGGTAGTCAGAATTGAGTTCTATAGGGGACAAGTTCTCAACTACCTCTAAGGTGTCTAGTAGAGGTGGAAAATATGGGTGAAAAAGATCCACATTAAGGACTATATGTAGGCCAAGGAATGGGGGAATACTTAATTCAAAATCATTATAACCTACAACCTTGATGATGGTTTAAGGTCCATATTGAAGTGGGTGAAGCTTGCGATGGGGTCTTGAAATGAACTCTTTCTACAAATGTAACTACAGATTATCACCAACCTGAAACTTGTGTGGAACCCAATGTTGGTCATGTCACTGCTTGTAATTGGCATTGGCTTTTTGCAAGGTTTCATGGAATTGTTGGCAGATGTGTTGAATCCTTTCAACAAGTTTTGCTACCTTATCAACCTCAGTTTGAGTATGGGTATATTTTTCCCATGTGGATGAAATGGGCAGGGTTATGTCAATTGGGGCTAATTGATGGAACCCCAAGAACACCTGAAAAGGTTTGTGTCTAGTAGAGATATAAAGGGATTGATTGTAGATATGTTGAACATAAGGAAGACTCTAATACCATGTGTGGGGATGTTTGGAGCTGTACATTCTTAGTATATGCACAATCATCTTGTTGACTACCACCATCTGTCCATTGGTTTGGGGGTGGAAGGAAATTGATTTGGTGAGCTTGGTGTCCATTGATGACCACAAACTGGACTATAATGTACTCAAGAACATGCTATCATGATATGAAATAATAGTACGTGGTAGCCCAAAATGATCCCAAACACTCTTAAAGAAGTGCTTAGTAGTGGCCTTGACTATGATACTCTTCTTGTAGGGTGTCAAAACCACCATCTTTGAGAATTGATGAATGACCATGAAGTAACATTCATTATCATGCTTAGTTGAAGGTAGAATGAACATGTAATCCAGGCATATACTCCCAAGGCCTATTGAGACTAGGCAAAGGGGTGTATAGACCCTGTTTCTTAATGGCAGGTTTGGTGATGGTCCAGGTAGTGCATGATCTTAAGTACTTTCTAACATCTTATTGAAGCTTTGGCCATTAAAAATACTTTTGCAGTACTGCCAAATGTTTCCATGCCAAAGTGTCCTACCACCCAACAATAATGATATTCCCAAATAATCTTCACATGATTTATTAAAGGAACACAAAGATGGCCCATATGGAATATCAATCCATCCTAGAGATGAAAGTCTGCAGCTAGGGTTCCTGTACCTAGTGTTTGATACGAGACAATGAAGTTAGGATCACTATCATATATCTGGTACCACCCTAAGGTGTCATGACCACAATAGTTGAGCATTGTGGCTAGTGATGCAACTGGAGGTCAAATAAAGGTAGCTCACAATTCAATTGGTGTTTACTTTCTTGTACTTCATGTTCAAGTGGAATTTTTGTAGGTATGTGGAACACTTCTGGTGGTAGTCATTCTTCTCATGCATTTTCACGAATTTTAGAGCCTTGTGATCAATGTGGATAATTGTTTCCTTTCCCAGAATGTGATTTTTCCACTGTCGACATTCCTGCACAATGGAGTACATCTCCTTGTCATAGGTGGGATACCTGCAAAAAACATCATATAGTGTTTCAATATGATGGGAAACTGGATGTCCCTACTCAGTGAGGATGACAATGATAACATAGATTGAGGAATCTGTCTCGATATTGAATGATTGTTGTAGATATGGAAATGTGAGGATAGGTGCAAAAAAAAGGTGTTGTTTCATATCCTATAATGATTTATTCTATGATTCAGACTAGAGAAACTTGGCTTTATCTCTCTCCTTGGTTAATTGAGTTAAGGTCCAAGCTATATGAGATAACCCCAACAAAAACCTTTGGTAAAAATTGGTGAGGCCCATGAAGCTGCAAAGCTCTATTAGAGTCATTCGGGATGGCCAATTGAAAATGAATTGGATCTTGGATGGGTTCACATGCACACCATGTTCATCCATGATGTATCATAAGTATTGGATTCTTTGCATGCCGAATGAACATTTCTCTAGGTTGGCGTATAACTTGTTTTATCATAGGGTTCTTAAGACTTGTTGAATGTGTTGCAAGTGATCTTCCCAGGTCTGACTAAAGATTAGGATGTCATCCAAATAGACCACCATGAAATAGTTTTTGAACAATCACAAGATATAATCCTCCATCCTCATGACTTTCATTGGAGCATTAGTCAAGCCAAAAGGCATGACCAACCACTCATAGAGGCATTGTTTATATTTGAAGGTTGTATTCCATACATCAATTGATTCTATCAAAATATGGCGATAACTCAACTTCAGATTGATCTGAACCCTTGAGATGGTCAAGAAGATCATCAATTTGAGGGATCAAGTATTGGTTCTTGACAATTATTTTATTTAGGTCTCTATAATCAATACCGATCCACCACGTTCCATCCTTCTTCTACACCAAGACAATTGGACTCCCACAAGGTCAGGAGCTTGGTCAAATTTGGCCCCGCTAGATGAGATCATGAATTTGATGCTTTATTTCCCCATTCTCCAAAAGGGAACATATATGTATTGGACCATTGGGTAAGAGAGCACAAGGTATCAAATCAATGGGATGTTTGACTTGATAATGCACAGGAACCGCTATAGGTGAAGTGAAGAGGTATATGTATTCCTCTACAAGATTCTCCACCTATTTCTATTGTGTAGAGAGACCCCACGTTGAAGTTCTAGCAGTCACAGTGACCTTTTGTTCCCCTTTTAACCAAACCATGAAGAGGAAAAACTTTGTAGTTTGTGAGATTAATTTTCATCAATGTTTTTTCGATATCAATGAAATTACAATAGTCAGAACTACCTTGGGTACCCAGGAGGGTTGGCTCCCTAGAGTGATAAAGGCAATATAGGATTGGAAATAATGAACAACATAATGTTTCCACATATAAGGTTGTCCTAAAATAACATAAAAAACTTTGAGTGGGGAAAAACCACATGGTACCTCATCTTTGAAGGGCTTGATGTAGTAGGATAGGTGACATTGTTGGTTGACATGAAGGTCTTGTCTCTTCCTCAACCAACTAAATGTGTATGGTTGGGGATGTGAAATATTCTGCAAATTCAATCTCTGGATGACCTTGGTTGATATCAGGTTCTTTTGCCTCTCGCTTTCAACAATGAAATGAAGTGAGGTTACCTTCATCTACTTCTATGAATGGAAGAGTTGATAACCTTCCTTAAGTTCCTCTTACTTGTCTGGTTGGATATTTGTAGTTGTGATGGTAGCACTAGGTTTCACATCTATGATCCACTTTCCCTTATCCTACTTTGAATTAGATTATGAGTTAAGGTCCAAATCATTTTCTGTAATCTCAACCAACATTGATTTCTTTGAGTGGAATTCATTAGTGTTGTGCTAGGGGATTTTCTGTAACTCACAGGACTTTCCACTGCCCTTCTTCATCTTCCTATTACCCTTCTTTGGTTCTGACTTGGAATGCATATATTGAGGTTATAATTCCTTACTTTATCCCTTTTTCTGTGAGTTAGGGCCACATTTTTCATGCTTCTGTTGTTGTAGATTTGCACACCCAAACTCCCACTTATTTTGTTACTTAAATTTCTACTCAATTTTGACAACATATAAATAAGTAGCTCCCATTGAGGAGATGCACAAGAAATATATTTTTGTTTGGATTTAATTGTGTAGGCCACTTTAGTACTTTATAAATAGGTTACGCTCGAGTATTTGATACCCAAATTTGAGATTAAGGTATGGAAGATGTTAGTGTACTCCAACATTGTGTGGTCTCTTTCTTGGCATAGAGTCATCAATATCATGTACTGGTAATCATAGTTTCTGATGGGGTAGAAATCCTCCTTGAGGAAAACAGAAGACCACCCAAGTGGGTCTTGTTTCAAATTCCATAGGATCCTCTTCGTTATGTCTCTCTTAGTAAAATTCCCACAAATATTTGACACGGGGGATGGATTTAAAGAGAGCGAAGGTGATCTTTTCAGTGTTAGAATTTTTTTGAACATAGTAATACCCTCTAGTAGATTCATCCATTTATCCAAATAGTTTTCAACTATCTTGCTTCAAATAAGGGGATATCAAATTTAACTTGTACCTTGAAAGGTGTTGCACCTACAAAATGAATTCTTTTTAAAGGTGCCTCTCCTTCCATCAACGGTCGTCGAATGATCTGGGTGAAGTTGTTCATCATCTCGTTCCAGTTTCATGTGATGGATTTATTGAGAAATTTTTTGAAAGGATATATTACTCCATCATCTCTCTTTTTTTCCGCCATGGGAGGTTGCTTGGGTTGGTGAGAGCGGTCTTCCCCAAGTGAAACTAGCTTGAGAGCCAACTCTCTATACCACCTTATCGAGGACATGCACTGAGAAATAATAAGGAGTAGACTTATTTGATACCACTAATCTATATTATATTGTGAACGAAAGAAGATACAAACAAAAATATAAAAGAGAAAAAATAAATACATTGAAACCCAACTTGTATTAATGAATAAAACCGTAGAACACAAACTGGCTAGAATGGTTGTCGCTTATCTCTGAGGAGAAAGAGATGTTATCTATTCTCATGCACAAAAATATGGTTACCAAGAGGATGAAAAGTTCCTTTTATCATGAATCCTAAAAAACAAATACGAAAAAACCCTAAACATCAAAACCCTAACCCTAGAAGATTAAACAACAAAAGTATTTTGGGCCCTGAGGTGATTAGTTGATATGTCAACTTCTTGGGGGCACAAATATTTCATATGATCTTCATGGGTGCATGGTAGCTCATTGTAAATAATTATCCTAGGATTATAAGTTTTTTCTAGGGCCAAGACATGTAATTGCAACACCCACCCCCCTGAATGTCCAAAAAACATTGTTTAGGGCCTCAAAATGGCCCTTAAAGTTTGGGACCTGAAAAACTATAGAAAAAATTCCAAGAATATAGAGAACCATTGAGTTATTGGAAGAGGTGGGAAACCACTGATATCCACCTAGATCACTATAAACTTTCAAAATTACTTTCAAATCTTCTGGAAACTTTAGTTGAAATGTAAATCTAATCCACTAAAAGGAATTCTGAGTTAATTGAGTGAGTAAATCAACATGAAATTCCTTCCTTGTGGATTTTAGTGCCCATAAAAACACGAGATATGAATAATTGGGGGAGGAATTGAACCACAAATGTTTTTCAGTGACTGAAATCGTAGTGATGTCATTAAAGTTTTTGCTTAGGGAGTTGCATATCATATGATAATGGTGTAGAGCTAGTGAGAACAGGCATGGATGCATTTTTCTCGGGACTTGTGATCAAGAATGGGGATGTGTGAAAGGGAAGAAATGAAATTTCTTGACAATTGTTAAATGGTATAGGGAAGGAAGGAAAATGAATAGCATCATGAACCAACTAGACCAAGTCCTTTATTTGATAGTTGATATTTATCGTAAGGTACAATTAATAAATAAAATTATCACCACTCTAAGTGTCCTTATTCCATGTGGCCACCTATATGTGTGTGTTTTTTAAATTTTATATAACTTTTTGTATGACAATTCTTGATAAAATGATGAGTGCAAAACAAATATTCATAGTGTTGGATCTCTTGCAGGTCCAAGAAGATCTCTCCATGGATATTTATTTATCTATCATCTTCCCAATCGATAGTGCACATCAATAATTAATAAAGTAGTCATTCCCATCACCTTCAATATTGCACAAACCTTTACAACATATCACATCATATAAAGGTTTGAGGATGGGTAATAAATCGACAAAGGAAATGTAATCAAGTAGTATGATAGATGGTGTTTTGAGTTTTTTTAATAATTTATTTTATCTTACAATTTCCTATAAAAATAGATTAAATTAGTCAAATCATAATAATCAATCAATCATAAAATGGAAATTTACATTTCAAAAATTTCAAAACTATTTTGAAATTTTCACAATATTTCATTTAATATGTAATTTGTATGTTTAATAAAAACATAAATCTCTCTAAAGTTGTAATACCATGTATGGGGGATGATACTTTCCTAATGCTAGAAGGTTAAGGAAGTCAGTGACCTGATTATGGGCAAGCTAGTGAGGAAAATATACGATCAATACATGAACTATTCATTTTTATATTCCATGTGATTGATATGGTGGATAATGGATTTTATCACCTAAAAATATCTCACAACGTTATATAGGTGATTATCAGAATCATCATCAACACAACATAAAAAAATTCTAACACATGGCAATAATACACCATTTCAGCAGAGTAACCAAAACTATGGAAAATGGGTATTTATCAATCTTTGTGACTTTCTTGTTAGAGTTGTTTACTACTTGCGCATATGTTTCTTTGATAGCCACAAAAATATGAAAACATGATAAACTCAACCACCTTGGTGCAATAAATGTAGAAAATCCCATTAACAATACTCTATAGATGGTGTACTAGGAGCCTCAAGCTCCATCCACATTGAAGGCCAATTCCTATGGTGGTTTCATGTCTACTAAAACATAGAATACCACAATTCAAATGTGCACCATTCCCACTTGAAACTATCTTTAAAAAATAATGAAGCTTGGCTATAAAAGGATTCCACGAGGCTACATTTCAAAGAAGGAAGACATTACAAAGTTATGTTTCTTGGACAATTCGTCAGATCCTGTATCTTGAGCTATTATCTTGTGCAACCATATCTACAAGCTTGTGTTTGGCCTCTCCCATTAGAGATCTCGAGAAAACTTCTTCATTGTATTAGAGAGAGAGAGAGAGAGAGAGAGAGAGAGAGAGATAGTTCCATTGGAGAAAAAGGAACCCTCCCAAGGAGACTGGACGAGACTATAAGATCAAACCATCCTCTATGGTGAAAACTAAAAATTCTTTCCATTGGTACTTAAATATCGTTTCTTCCTTTTTACTTCTTGGTGCAACTTTCATGGTTTTTATTTATTATTTATTTTTTTATATATGTTTTTCCATGGTGTTTGTTGTTGGAATAACATCCTAACAATATAATTTTATATAGCTTGCAGACTTGCTATAATAAGGGACTTTTGGATAACCCAAGTGGCTAAAAGGCCCAAACACATTGGTGAGTCCATTGGGATTTCTAACCTTTAATTCATCCTTCATGGGATGATGTATCATATTCTCTAATTTGCATTGTTTGGAAGGTCCTCAAACCGGCTTGTCCATGGCTTGGAAACAATATTTCATCATTTTACTCAAGCATAATTCTTCTTTTTTCTACATAGTAATTTGCATGACTGTTTCTTTGAATATCACAAAAGTTCCATGACTGTGTCATCACTAATTTGTGAGACACATGCATCTGTCTATGTGTAGATCTACACAAGTCATTTCATTTGCTAATTTGTGAAATTATTTTAGTTTCAATTTAGATTTAGGTAGTAGGTTTTATTTTTTTTCACTTTATAAGCCTAAAAGGTCCAGCTTCAAGTTCATTATTGCATGGTAGTTAGTCAATATGGATTGGTAGGGAGGTAAAAATAATCTAGTTTCCTTTTTTCTTGCCAAATGGATGGCTACTCGAGCACATGCACTTTTAATTATATATTTTTCATCATTAATCACCTTTCTCTCGAGACTAGAAGAAACTATTCTCATCCTAGTATGATCTTTACCTATGACTTTTTGGTGATCTTGGTAGATTAGAAAGGTTTGGAGACTTATTCATCTCCCTTAAAAATTGACCAACAAATTTAGGGTAATAACTAGTTGGAGTAAAGCACCCATACATGTGCATATCTTCAACTTTTTTTTTGCAATTCAATACTAGGGAGTTAAAAGAATAAAGGACCATAAATTTTCCACCTATTTTTACAATCTAGGGAAGTTTCATTTTCCAAAGTTTTTTCAAATACAGATACTTAAGGAGCTAAATATTGAAAGAAACCTAAATGTTCACATATTGACAGTCTAGGATTAGTTTTATTTTCAAGCAATTTCAAATTTCGCAAAGTTGCAATTTACATTTTGAGCTTAATTAGGGAAAATTAATGGACCCGACGATGTCCACATGCTATAATTTTTCTCATAAATATTTTCACATTTAGTACTTGCACACATTTTCACCCACACACTAAGGACTTGGGAATTCCCCTCTTTTGAGTATGTTCTTCTCCATGTGCCCAAAAGTGACCTAGGAGAATAAAAAAATTAAGGAGTTTTAACTAAATCCTTCATCACACCCTTAAGAAAAAAAAAATGGTTCATGAACTTGGTTCCAAATTTTTAAAAGAAAACTCTAACAAACAAACTAAAATCCTCCCTCAAGTGGTCACGAAATAATTTTTATCATTGGCTAGGATTTTGGGGGTAGGTATCTAAATAATACCTCGTTATCTCTTTTCATCTGAAACATAAAATTTGACTCTTGTGGTGCTTTTAAAATAATTTATACCATACAAAGTGAAAACCTGTTTGGTGACATGTCTTCTCTTCTGTAACATCTCGCTCTACTGAGCACAAATTTATTGACATATTATTTTAGGACACTTGAATGCAAGTGATTCGATTATGGTAAATTATGAATTTGTTTCGATTATGGGTCATTTATGATGATGATGATGATGTAATGTGACTTATAAATATTTTGATGTATATGTATTGGCATATGTTATTGACGAGTTTTACTGAGTGTGCAGGACACATGACAGGTTATGGATGTCGATGGCATCAATGGACTTCCTTGGACTCTAGATTGAGTCAGGGAGTGGATTGTATTTTGATTGAGTATTTCATTTTACGCTCATGTGACATATGATTGATTAAAGTATGATTTATGTATATGGATTATTGATAGTGTTTTTGTCATTGGATGCAGGCTTGAAGATGCTTGCTAATCTGATTCACATAAGGAGTAGAGGGGCCATGCACAGAAACCGAAAATTGAGGGAGAGGTGTGGAAACATCCCTGTCACAACCTACTAGCATTCCCGCTGTAGCCGAATGGTAGGTTAACAATTACCTAGTTCGATAGGTCCATGATGTTGTGAGTGCATACTGATACAACCTCTCACGAAGATTCTAAAGGGAGTGAAATAAGATAGATTCCTTATTCCTTATAATCCCTTAGTCTCTCACAAGGTCGATCGAGTGGAGTGTTGAATCCAAGGGTCAAAAAAACTTCCAAAACCAGTCAAAGGCGAGTGGCAACCTTGGAGCACAGAGGTGTGTCTTGAAGGGCATGTCACGTAATTAAAAACTTGAGTCAATAACTCTAAGTAGCCTAGAAAACATTGAAATGATTAGACCTTGTTGGAATACAATAATTAATTAAACTGTAAATTATTAATTATAAAGCCCAACAAAAGTCTAAGCGTAATTCTGAGTCTAAATTTAATTAAAGGACTAAATGAATTATGACATACGTTAAAATATTGGAGAATAATCAAACGCTAGGAAAAAGGGGAATACAATTTAAAGGTTGGATAAAATGCACATGTGTGCATGAAAATAATAAAAAGGATTTTTAAAATAGAAAGAAATAAAATATGAGAGAATAAGTGTACACATAGAATAGTATCTAGAGTCAAGCTACCACTAATTCTAACTAGAAGAAGACTCATAATCCAACTCCAACTAAGATCTAGTTAGGAGACACTGATTAAATGAGATTTTGGGGATCAAAGGGACAACTAAGAGAGAAAATATAAACACATTGGGGAATGTGAGGGGAATTGGATTTTTAAATAAAATAAAAATGGTAATTACTTGTGAAAACTTGGGGAGAGTGTGAAACGTGTGTAGGTGAATAATCATAATTAATTTAATCTAAAAAGTTAACTATTTGTGCATGAGGACATGTGTTAGGAGGAAATTTCTATAAAACAAATGGTGTAGAAGGAAAATAGATCTGACTTATTCTTGGTAAGGTTATGTTGCCAAAATTGTTTTGACAGAGTTTTACTTGTGAGAGTTGGGATACAAGGATTGTAGAAAGAGTGGAAGCTCTACCTTGCGAGGAAATCCTTGGAGATATTGTTTGTTGGTTTCGGTGTGTGGCCCCTTTGAGGCTTGGGGGGAGAAGGGGGAAGAAGAGTACCCCTAGCATTGGTTGGGAGGTACCAGTGAAGTCTCTTGATTAGAAGGAGAAGGAGAAGAAATTTGCACAAAACTCTAGATTGAGATAGGCATCAATTATCGACTCCTTCGATTACGGTAATATTTTTTCAATTTGTTGTAAAGAGAACATTATGAATATTGAAAATTTAATTGTATGGCCAAATGGATTTTAGACATTGAAGGTTTAAATTTATGTAAATTAGAAGTACTCTGGTAGAGGTTTATTATTCATATATATTATTTGGATTCTACCAAGGATTCAATGTATCGTGTCCAATATTTGTTTCTTTATATATATGTGTGTGTGTGTGTGTGTGGATGTAACACTCTTAAATTTTATTTCTTTCATGTGTTTCAGTTCTAAGTTAATGTTATAGTATTCCTGTAGATTGTAAAGAGGTGAATACCTGAGTGAGTATAAACTTTAAGTCATGGTTGTTGCACACTACATGAAACTCACAGAGTCTTTCCGCATGTTATATGTTTATGAAAAAGAGTCAATTATTATTTTGATTGAAGGGTTTTGTTTAATATTACGCTGTTGGTTATATATTTTTATCCTGTGAACGAGAATTCATAATACTGTATTATTATCATTTCATGTTATTTAAGAAGGTCTTTTGGAAGTAAACATTGACCTACATATATATTATATATTATATATAAAATATATGTTATATATTATTCCAAAACTTATAAGTGAGGTGTAGATCTGACATTTGTCATGTAAGTAAATTATTAACGTATCCATGAGCGTTAGAGTTTCATGTATTCTTAGTATTCTGGTTTCTAATTAGATTCCTGTGAGAAAAACAATACCTCCACATCAAAAATATTTTACTCTTGCTCTTAATCCTGCTTTCACTTATGATATCATTTTATAATGTTTGGTTCAAATGTATTTATGTTCTTGAAGTTTCTCCAAGTAATCGATACAGATTTTTTCTTCGAGTTGAACGATTAGTAGACAACCAACTGTTGGAATTATTGTCATTGATGGCAAAGGATGAGGCAAAGGAGGAAGAAGAGATTTCTGTTAGAAAATCAGTGTATGGTTGAGTTTTGGATGGGCGCGTATGATTGTTGCAGAGTGACGCTGACAGCCGTCAGATCTGCAGAAGCTGCGAGGGAGATAAGCCATCGGAGAATCGGGGATCAGGACTTTGAAAGGTCCAATTCATTCGACAACGAAAACCCCAAAATCGCGATATGAGATTTCACAATTTAATCGCATCCGTTAAAGAAAGAATGCGATCTGGACCGTTGATTTTCTTCATCGGAGATTCGGGGATCAAGATTTCAATATGCAAAGAACACAATGCAACGAAAACCCCGATTTCGCGATATGAGAAATCGCGATTGAATCTAGACCGTCAGATCAACATGTGATCTAGACCATTGATCCAACTCATGACAGTAGACCATGTCAGCTAGGGACATGTGGCACAACCAGGGAATGACAGGTGTCAGGAAGATTCAACACTTCAGGCACATGTAAGTCACGAATCAGAGTGACACGTGGTAGGATCTAACACGTGTCAAACCATGTGTGACGTCA
>SNQJ01S0009955.1:54518-94084 GCA_010110895.2 Picea sitchensis | reverse complement strand
GATGTAACACGCTTAAATTTTATTTCTTCCGTGCATTTCATCTCTAAGTTATTGCTCTAGTATGGCTAAGGGGGAGGAAGAGTACCCCTAAAATTGGCTGGGAGGTACCGATGAAGTCTCTTGATTAGAAGGTGAAGGAGAAAAACTTTGCGCAACACTCCAAATTGAGATCGACATCAATTATTGACTCCTTCGGTTAGAGTAATAATTGTTTCAATTTGCTATAAAGAGAACATTCTGAATATTGAAAATTTAATTGTATGGCCAAATGGATTTTAGACATTGAAGGTTTGAATATTGAAAATTTAATTGTATGGCCAAATGGATTTTAGACATTGAAGGTTTCAATTTATGTAAATTAGAAGTACTCTGGTATAGGTTTATTATTCGTATATATTATTTGGGTTCTACCAAGGGTTCTATGTATCGTGTCCAATATTGTTTTCTTTATATATATATATATATATATGTAACACACTTAAATTTTATTGCTTCCGTGCGTTTCAGTTCTAAGTTATTGTTCTAGTATTCCTGTAGATTGTAAAGAGGTGAATACTTGAGTGAGTATAAACTTTAAGACGTGGTTGTTACACACTAGATGAAACTCGCAGAGTCTTTCTGCATGCCATATGTTTATGAAAAATAGTCAATTCATTTTTTTATCGAAGGGTTTTGTTTAATCTTAAGTTGTTGGTTATATATTGTTTTAGCTTGTGAATGAGAATTCATAATAATGTATTATTATCATTTCCTGTTATTTAAGAAGGCGTTTTGGAAGTAAATATCTATGTACATATATGTTATATATAATATACAACATATATGTAAAGATAGTATATATGTTATATATTATATATAACACATATGTTATATATTATTCCAAAACTGATAAGTGAGGTGTAGATCTGAAATTTGTCATGTAAGTAAATTATTAGCGTATCTATGAGCATTAACATTTTATGTATTCTTAGTATTCCGGTTTCTGATTAGATTCCTGTGAGAAAACAAATACCTCCACATCAGAAATATTTTACGCTCTCTTAATCCTGCTTTCACTTCCAATATCATTTTATAATATTTGGTTCAAATGTATTTATGTTCTTGAAGTTTCTCCAAGTAATTGATACAGATTTCTGCTTCCAGTTGAATGGTTAGTACACAACCAATGTATCCCTTTCATATTTCCATTTACGAATATTTAGATATCCTTTGCTCAATGTGAAAATATTTTGTTCCTCAATTTTTTTTTGAAAGAGAAAGTTCACTTAACTGATAGTTAGATCGAGGAGTCCTCATCAACGTTCTCCTTATCTAATTGATTTGTTTTGTTTTGAAACCTTACTTGGTATTTTAACCTGACAAACAAGTTCGTTGAAGACTTATAAATACTCCAGGATTATTAACATTTCATTTTTTTAGAAAATTGTAGATCCTAAACCTTTAGTATTCAAATACCACGTTTATATTTAAGTGAGGAATGATTTAGGTTATTACCATATAGATATAATAACAATATTAATCATGTCCATTACCTTTCCTCATTGCGAAAAGAAGTTGATTCTCAACCATTAAGTTCAACCTTGTGTGGTTAGATCGATGCTTTACTGAGAATCTACCTCCACTAACCACCATAACCATATGATACTCAATCATTTATCTATTTACTTGTGGTCCTTGTGTTTCAATATCAAATAAATCTTTGATTGCATGTAGTTTCTACACCATGTTTGACAATTGTGGAAATTATGATACATACTCAAGAACTTTGTTTTAATTGTAAGTTGACTTTTATTTATCACCAATTTGAACTCCAGTTTCTTATTTACGCGAAATAATAGGAATATTCTCTTTTTCCTCCTGGCAATGAAAACATAAGATCATGGAATTGTGAGGATGTTGATCGCCTCTCCTCTTTAGCTTAAGTAAGACCATTTGGCACTAAGATTGTTCTCTAATGCATGAACAAGTTAAATCCCTTCAATTTAGACTTGTGCTCCAAAAACTTCTACTGTGACAAATGTTGGCATTCTTAAATATTTACATTTTATTTTTCTCGATTCTCATATTTTGAAAACTAGAGAAGTCACTTTTAAAATTTACTTCACGGGGATATGCCACTTGGACGCGAGTTGTGTTTTTTTTTTTTAAGGGGTTTTAGATCAAATAATAAGGAATTATTGTATCTCGATTGAGAGTGAAATCATGTTGAGATAATCCGTGGATTCATTATGTGTATACAAGTATTTGTTATTTACCTTTAGTTACTATCCTTCCACTTGATCTCATAATTTTTTATATAAAGAATACTAGATGAAATTCTATTTCCCTTATTACATGGTAAGAGCTTAGTTGCACGTTAGGACAATGGAGTATTTAGAGAATAAGTTATTTTATTAAATATTCTTAGGGTTGGATAATTAAAATATCATTAGAAAATGCTCATGTATAGTAAATATTGGCACTTCTAGCCCTACTCTATTAATCTCAAGTCTTAATTTACATTTACTAATGATAAAATGTAATAAATCCTTGAAATTATGAATGGATTAAAAATCAATAATAGAATTTACTTTATGCTTATTTTTCTAAAGGAAAAATTGAAAGAGACAAGTGCATATGTTACTTTTGCCTTGCCATTTAGTACGTATAATGGCGCAACCATGGAATGTCAGTGGACGTTCCTTATAATTTGACTTATTAATTTACAAGAGAGTGGTTTAGGGTTGGTGTGGTATAATAAGGAGTTAGATAAGTTATTGATCTACATATGTATTGGATAAGTGTTCAATGTTTATGTATATATGTTGTAGTGATATTCTTTTTAATAAACATGTTAAATAATTTTTATTGTATTGGTTTAGTTGTTATAATACATTTTTAATCGTGGATGTCTACCCCTAGAAAAATTTAGTAATGATAAATCCTTGACGTATTAGTAAGAGAAGCACTATAGAGTAGAAAGCATTACTCTACTATCTTTATATGTTATGTTGTTAGAGTATTATTTCAGTTAATTTATGATGGTTGATTTGAGTTCAGAATTTGATTAGTGGGAATTAGACACCTTCTTGTTCCTCAGAATGATCGACAATCCTTAGGTCTTAAATGGTCAAAACCGATCAAACAAATCTCGGACTTGATCGTCGATTATGTGTCTTGAATTTCCTAACCTTGCAGGGTAGGATTGGGCGAGTAGACATTGTTGTCTTGAACTGTTTTGTGAATCTGATAATGGATATGTTCACACATTATACCTGTTAATTCCTTCTTGATATTGTATCTTGACCTTATTTTGAAGTTGACATTGAGTAAGAATAATGTCATTGATTAATCATAGTCATTTGCATTTATGTTTTGTACGGAGGGGTTCTTACATATGGTATCAGAGTGGGTTCAACCCTATGACTTTGGATCATTAAGCCTTCCACTATGTTAACTAAATTATTAAAAATATATCACTAATTAAATATTGAAAATTTTCCATGCAGGTAATCATGGTTAGAGGACATAGGGGAAGTAGACACTGTGGTGCTGGAGGAAGAGGTGTGACACCTTCGATAGTATCCACGCCAGAGGGGTCTAACACCCAGGGAGAAGAACATACCATTGAGTAGGATCAGGTTGTTGTAGGAGATGTGGTAGGTATGATGATATTCTTCCATAGGATGTTAGAGGCATTTATGAACTTCCTGGATCGAGATGAGGGTATAACGTCTATTCCCAATGAGGGTTCACAGTGTGCCCAAACTGGTAGTAGTAGTATACACAAAGAACTAGAGAAGGTGAAGTTTCCTGAGTTTTGGGGTGCCCTAGATGGATTAACTGTCAAGACATGGTTGAAGAACATGGAGATGGTATTCCTAATTCATGATTACACCTCCAACATGAAGGTCCACATGGTGGTCTTCCAATTGAAAGGGAGCACTCTACTTTGGTGGAATATGATCTTACCTCAAATAAACATGGTCATTGAAGACATGTCATGGGAGTTGTTCAAGGAACAATTATGGGATAGGTACTTGTCCGAGGAATTCATTGAGAATCAACTTAATGAGTTCAATGCCTTACGACAGGGTGGTCGCATGGTGCCATTGTATGAGGCTAGATTCATGGAACTACTTAGGTATGCTCCACATCTAAACATAGAGAAGTTAATGGTCGACAAGTTTGTGTTTGGACTTTACTTCAACATTTGTGTGAAGGTGAGGATCCTATTGCCTCAGAAATTGCATGATGTAATTTAGAAGGCCCTCATAGATAAGGAAGAACTGAACGGTGGGGGTCAGGGTAGGAATCCTTCTAGACTGACGACATGATGAGTGAAGAATCAACCACACCAACCAAATAGACTTTAGGGAATTGAGATATGCCCAAAGGAACTATGTTCACAACACCATGATAACAAACTCCTTAGAAGAGGACTCCTTATAGAGGACCACAAAAACAAAAACATTTTAATCACGTTCAATGATCCGAAATCGGATTTAGAAGCCTGTCAGGGCATGGAAAATGCTCAAAAATGAAAGTGCTTGGAATCCTACAAAACCAACACCATTGCGTCCGGCTCGTCTTTCTGATTCCGGTGGTATAATTTTTATGTCAAACGGAGTCGGTATGAAGAAGATATCGCATTCTGTCCGCCAAGCCAAACAGGGAAAATTTTGGATGCTGACTGTACCTGTCCGTACAATCCGTACAATACACGTGTCAGTTCGTATAGTACATGTGGCAGGTCCATACGCTGACATGTGGTAGGTTTCGTACAAGACACGTGGCGGCTCCAGAGCGTGACACGTGTCAGGCAGATTTGGCACTTTTGGCACACGGTTGGGCCAATCCGAAGGTGACACGTGTCACCTGCCCGGAAGGTGACATTAGCCGCGGATGTCAGGTGGATGGCGGTAGCTCCAGGTAGCGTGGTAGTTGTGGGCGTGCGGCGGTGGCGTGGCTTCGGATGGCGATGGTGACATTCACGATGAAGTAGCATGGTGGCTGATGCAATGACTTGACAAATTCAGCAGAACCGTGGACTAATCAGAAGTCGACACGTGTCATCGTTTGATTGGTGGTTAAGGTGCCGTGAAGCTAATCGAGCTGCCGTGGCGCAGATGATTGGTTGTTTGTTTAAAAGTTTGGTGTCGTCGGGGATCGAACCGACCTCTCGGTCAGCTCAACGCTTTGTAAATGCAGCCAGTTATTAGACGCGATGGTGGTGCTTGTATATGGTCGGCGCGTAGTGTATTTAAATTAGTGCAATGTTTGGCGATTAAGAAAGGGACGGGGAGGTCTTAGCCCCAGCCCTCGGCGCGATACACCACATGACCAACCTTTGACGTGTGGAATGTGACATATTTTGTAGCGGAGTTTTTTGACCGATAGTTCTATCCGCGAGGGGTCTATCCCTATGTATTTCTTAGCGGGGTTTAAGCAGATAGTCCACGAGGTTCAACGGTTAGCATGGTGTCGTCGGGGATCGAACCCGCGACCTCTCGGTGGCTCAACGCTTTGGCAAAGTCTGTCGGGCCAATGGGCCACGTGGTGGTGCTTGTATATGAATCGACGCATAGTGTATTTAAATTGAATGCAATGTTTGGCCGATGAAAAAAGGGACGGGGCTTAGCCCCAACCCTCGGCACGATACACCACATGACCAACCTTTGACGTGACCGGGAGCGCGACATATTTTGGCGCGGAGTTTTTGGCCCGTGGTTCTATCCACAGGGGTCTATCCCTATGTAACAACGCGGGGGTTTAAAACGAATGGTCACAGGTTCAACAGTTAGCACACGGTCCGATGAACACGCCACAGAACCGGGTGCTGGAGCGAAAGGGGTGGTCCGCGCTAGCGCGTGGCCACGTGGAGTTGCATACGACCATGTAAAGGGTGCGCGCAAGAGCTCGGGGGGATAAAGCCATTTTATAACTATAATATATGGTTATAAAGTGGGTTTTTCCAACCACTTTGTTAATTAAATGTAGTTTAACCCTTTGTTAATGATTTTTGGGGGTTATTAGACATTTTTAGAGCCTAACTTCTTGGAGGAAGTTGGAGATGGGAAACTACTTTTCCCACTATTTAACCAAGGCCATTTTGAGGCCAAGGGGACATCTTTTGGGAAACTTTTGGACGATTTTGGAGAGAAAAGATGCTGAGGCAAAGGCAAGTCAAAGCCAGTTTGAGGCAGGGAAGCTGTTGAGGAGGAGATGCTGTCGGAGGATTTCTGAGAGCTCGGGACATCCGTTTCAGGTGCCGTAAGTTGTGCAAGATTCTAGAGATCTGGACGAACATGACCAGATCAGTCTGGAAGCCATTCGGAATTGTAAATATGTACTATTAAGATTTCGAACAGAAATAAAGAAGCCTCCCCCACAAGAGAAAAGGCCCGGAGACGTAGGCAGAGTTGCCGAACTCCGTTATCAACCGGTGTCTTATGGTTTGCTGTTTTTCATTGTTTTTCAGATCTGAAAATATGTTAATGGCTGTATAATTCATTTCTTTTCCCACTCTTTATTTAAAGTTTCCCAATGGTCAATTAATGCATACAATTTAAAAAAAAAACTCAACCATAAGTCATTCGAAAAATCCTGACGGATCATTCAATAGAATAGACCAGGATCACAGACCGCTAGGCCAATAACTTCTACTTCGGGAACTAGCAGTACTGGACCGAATATTGGATGTTGAACACGTGGAGAGCCACATTAGTAGTGATATTGTCTGATTGAGAAGGCTAGAGAGGTCAGATCATCAGGACCCACTATAGTTGGAGATTTCGGAAAGGCCCACAAGATACATGCAACAGTGAACAACCACTAGGCTGAGCACCAATCCACTATGCTCAAGACATCAGGTATAATCGTCAACCAAAATTTTAGTATTTTGATAGATCCAGGTGCTATAGAGAGATTTATCTCTAGTGTAGCACTAAAGAGAGTTAAGGTAAATGAATTCGAGTAGGAAAAGTTCAGATACGTAGAAATGGCATCGGGTGCCAAACAAAAAGTTGGAGGAAACGTTACAGATGATGGCATTAACTTATGAGATTTTGTAATGAGGGTGGATATTTATGTCACGATATTAGGATCTTATGACATAGTTATAGGCATGGATTGGTTGGAATCACATGATGCAATACTTAACTGTAATATGAAATAGTTAAGTTTGAAAGATGATTTTGGACAGAGTAGAGTGATTGTAGGAAGGAACCAGGGGGTGTCCTTGAGATTTATTTCTTCCCTACAACTAAAGAAGAGTATGCGCAAGGGGTGCAAGCATTATGAAATCTTAAAACTAAATGAAAAGGGTGAGGTGGAAGGATTATAAAACCTTCCTGTAGTGAAAGAGTTTGCATATGTGTTTGAAAGATGATTTTGGACAGAGTAGAGTGATTGTAGGAATGAACCAAGGGGTTTCCTTGAGATTTATTTCTTCCCTACAACTAAAGAAGAGTATGCGCAAGGGGTGCAAGAATTATGCAATCTTAGTGCTAAATGAAAAGGGTGAGGTGGAAGGATTAGAAAACCTTCCTGTAGTGAAAGAGTTTGCATATGTGTTTCAAGAAGAGTTACCAGGTTTACTGCCCGAAAGAGAGTTGGATTTTACAATAGACTTGAAGCCTGGAACTGTACCGATAGTGAGAATGCCATATCGGATGTCAATGCCTAAATTACAGGAGTTGAAAATGAAATTAAATGAATTGTTGGACTTGGGAATTATATGTACAAGTGTGTCGCCTTGGGGTGCACCAATTATTTTTGTGAGAATGAAGGATGGATCATGGAGACTTTGTATTGACTATCGTCAATTGAACAAATTGATTATCAAGAACCAATATACATTTCCAAGAATAAATGTTTTGTTTCACCATATGAAGGGAGCGACGATGTTTTCAAAGATTGATTTGAGATCAAGATATCATCAATTACGGTTTGAGGAAGAATATATCCCTAAGACCACATTTAAGACGAGATTCAAACACTATGAGTTTATAGTTTTATCATTCAATTTGACAAATGCCCCAGAGGTTTTCATGAGTTTGATCAATGGGGTGTTCTGCGAACACTTGGACATGTTTTTTCATGTATTTATGGATGACATACAAATTTATTCTCGGACAAAAAGGAGCTTAACGAACACTTAAGATTGGTCTTACAGTGTCTACGAGAAAACAAATTGTACGTGAAACTATCAAAATGTTCTTTTTACCAATCAAAGATTCATTACTTGGGACATATCATATATGGTGAAGGTATCGTTGTGGATCCAACAAAGTCTAAGCTATTATGGAATGGCTAGCACCAAAAAAAGTACAATAAGGACATAGATTTATGGGTTTAGCATGATATTACCGACGATTCGTCGAAGGTTTTTCGGAGATAGAAAATCTGATCACGGAATTGAAAAATAAAAACAAGAAGTTTGTTTGGACAAAGAAAGACGTAGATATGGAAAATGAATTATTGGTATGCATAGACACATATAAGGAAGGTTTAAGTGGAATTTTGGTCCAATATGATTGAGTGATTGCTTACATTTCAAAGAATTTGAGAAAGCATGAAGAGAAATACGCAACGCATGACATGGAGTTATTAGCAATTGTATATTCCTTGAGAGTTTGGAGACATTATCTGATTGGAAAAGAAATTGAATTATAGGAGATCACTTTGGCTTGCAACATATTTTCACATAGAGTGACTTGAACACGCGAAAAAGGAATTGGTCAGAATTACTTAGCGAATATGAATTTGAGATTACTTGCATTAAAGGAATGATGAACAGAGTGGCAGATGTGTTGAGTCAGAGACCACACATAGTCTTCGTAATACCTCTTAAGATGAATCTTCAAGAAAATATTCTAACTTTTCAGATCAACGATGACTGGTATAAAGAAGTTAATGATAATATTGGATGAAATACCATGATGGTTCCGAAGTTTGAAGGTTATTCTTTAGACAACGATGGATTTTTGATATTTAATGGAAGAATTTACATACCGACGAGGGATAATTTTAAGGATGGAAATTTATTTTGAAATGTAGAAACCTTGGTGAATCTTACCGGTCCTTTATATCTCAACTATAAATGTTTGGCAATTTTTTTTTTAAATATTCAAATTTCTAAGGATTTCATATAATTTTTGTAAAATTTTGGCGATTTTTAAGGTAAAACAATTTTGTTCTATATAATTTGGGAGAATAATTTTTAGAATGGTGAATCTTTTTTTGGGGAAAAAGCACGGAAACTTAACTCATGGGAGAAATTTAGCCCCTAAAATTTTCCCTGGTACCGACTAACTATGAATTAATAAGTTTGATCTTGAGTGAAGCTCATCGAGCAATGTACATGGATCATACGGAAGTCATGAAGATGAAGGCATACCTTAATCCTTTATTCTTCTCGAAGGGAATGAATGCAGACATAATTAGTTACATGGTGAGATGTCTAGAATGTGAGAAAATGAAGGATGAAGATAAACATCCAACATGATTGTTACAACCACATGTTATTCCTGAATCGAAATGGGAAGTCATTTCGATGGACTTGATTGTTGGATTTCCATTGATGGCAAGGAGACATGGCTCAATTTTTGTGGTATTTGACACTCTGACGAAGAGTGCACACTTTATTCCAGTGCGTACGATGTATCAAGCACCATATATAGCCATAGGTTTTGCTAACGATATTGTGAGGTTACATGGAGTACCAAGAAGGATCATATATGATCAGGGATTGGTGTTTACAGGATGGTTTTGGACCAGTTTCCAAGAGGCCTTGGGAACACAACTAAACTTTGACACAACATATCACCTAGAGACAGATGGTTAAACAAAAAGAACGAACCAGATTTTGGACGATATGTTGTGTATGTATGTAATGGACCAACAAAAACGTTGTTAATGTTTATTGACACTAATAGAGTTTTTATACAACAAGAACTATAAGAGTATGATTAAGATGGCACCGTTTGAGTTTCTTTATGAAAAAACATGTCAGACGTCGTTGATTTGGGAGCGACTTGAGGATAACATCTTGGTAGGACCAGAGGTGATCCAAGAAATGAAAGAACATATGAAATTGATAAGATAGAGGATTAAAGAAGCACAGGATCAACATAAGAGCTATGTTGATGCGCATCACGTTGACCACAATTATGAAGTTGGTGACATAGTTTTCTTGCGGGTAAAACTGCACAAGAGTTCGATGAAGTTTAGAAAAGGTGTTAAATTCTCTCCTAGGTTTTTGGGACCTTTTGAGGTTGTGGAAAGTAAAGGAACTGTGGCTTATCAACTAGCCTTTCCTGATTCTTTGAGGTGTATGCATGATGTATTTCATGTATTTGTTTTGCGACATTATATTAGTGATCTGTCACATGTTATTGACATGAGTTCCTTGCAGGTGTCAGACGAGGGTGCTCTCATGATGAAGCCAATCCATATTATGGACCATCACATTCGATAGATACGACATCGAATAGTCAATCAGGTCAGGGTCTAGTGTGACAAATATAGTACACACTCGGCTACCTATGAGGACTCATACGAGATGCATCAACAATTTCCTTACTTGTTTGATATATTAGACATGTATATTTGTGTATGATACATTTATTTACTTTCATTTATATACTGTACAAACTTCAGGATGAATTTTAAACAAGAGGGGGTGTATGTAACATTCTGCTCTATTGAGCACACTTTTATTGACATATTCTTTGAGGACAATTGCATGCAAGTGATCTGGTTATGGTATATTATGATTTCGTTTCGATTATGGGGTATATATGATGATGATGGTGTATTGTGACTTATATCTATTTTGATGTATATGTATTGGCAGATGTTATTGACAAGTTTTCCTGAGTGTGCTAGACACATGACATGATTTGGATACTAATGGAATCAATGGAATTACTTGGAATTTGGATTGACTTAGGGAGTGGATTGTATTTTGATTGAGTATTTAATTTTATGCTCATGTGACATATGATCGATTAAAGTATGATTTATGTATATGGATTATTGATAGTGTTTTTGTCAGTGGATGCAGGCTTGGAGATGATTTCTAATCCGACTCACATAAGGACTAGAGGGGCCATGCACAAAAATAATACATTGAGGGAGAGGTGTGGCAACGTCCTTGTCACAACCTACTAGCACTCTTGCCATGGCTTAATGGTAGGTTAATGATTACCTAGTTTGAGAGGTCCACGATGTCATGAGGGCATACTCAGACAGTTTCTCATGAATATTCTAAGGGGCACGCAATAAGACAAAGTCCTTATTCCATAGAATCCCCTAGTCTCTCACAAGGTCGACCATGTGGAGTGCTGAATCCAAGGATCAGAAAAAATTCCAAAACTAGTCAAAGGTGAGTGGCACCCTTGGAGCATGGAGGTGTATCTTGAAGGGCACATCGTGTAATTAAAAACTTGAGTCAATAAATCTAAGTGGCCTAGAAAACATTGAAATGATTAGACCTTGTTGGAATAAAATAATTAATTAAACCATAAATTATTAATTATAAATCCTAACAAAAGTCTAATCCTAAGTCTAAGACTAAGTCTAATTATAAATTTAATTAAAGGGCTAAATGAATTGTGACATAAGTTTAAATATTGGAGAATAATCAAACTATAGGAAAAAGGGGAATAAAATTTAAAGGTTGGATAAAATGCACATGTGTGCATGAAAATAATAAAAAGGATTTTTAAAATAGAAATAAATAAATATGAGAGAATAGGTGTACACATATAATAGTATCTAGAGTCAAGCTACCACTAAGTCTAACTAGAATAAGACTCCTAATCCAATTCCAACTAAGATCTAGTTAGGAGACACTCATTAAATGAGATTTTGGAGAACAAAGGGACAACTAAGAGAGAAAATAGGAACACATTGGGGAATGTGAGGGAAATTGACATTTTAAATAAAATAAAAAAGGTAATTACTTGTGTAAACTTGGGAAGAGTGTGACAAGTGTATGGGTGAATAATAATAATTAATTTAATCTAAAATGTTAATTATTTGTGCATGAGGACATGTGTCGGGAGGAAATTTGTATAAAACAAATGGTGTAGAAGGAAAATGGATTTGACTTATTCTTGGTAAGGTTATGCTGCCAAAATTGTTTTGACTGAGTTTTACTTGTGAGAGATGGGATACCAAGTTTGTAGAAAGAGTGGAATCTCTACCTTGTGAGGAAAGCCTTGGAGATATTGTTTGTTTGTTTCTCTGTGTGGCCGCTTTGCGGCTTAGTGGGCTAAGTGGGAAGAAGAGTAGCCCTATTATTGGCTAGGAGGTACAAGTGAAGTCTCTTGATTAGTAGGAGAAGGGGAAGAACTTTGCGCAACACTCTATATTGAGATCGACATCAATTATTGACTCCTTTGATTACGGTCTTAATTGTTTCAATTTTTGTAAAGAGAACATTCCGAATATTGAAAATTTAATTGTATGAACGAATGGATTTTAGACATTGAAGGTTTCAATTTATGTAAATTAGAAGTACTATGGTAAAGGATTATTATTCGCATATATTATTTGGGTTCTACCAAGGGTTCAATGTATCATGTAAGATCATTGACTAGTTAGGATGTTGATTACCTCTCCTCTTTATCTTAAGTAAGACCGCTTGGCACTAATATCATTCGCTAATGCATGAACAAGTTAAATCCCTTCAAGTTAGATTTGTGCTCCAACAAGATTTGTGGTGATAATTGTTGGAATTCTTAAATCTTTACAGTTTAGTTTTCCCAATTCTCATATTTTGATAACTAGAGAAGTTGTTTTTAAAATTTACTTTATGGGGATATGCCACCTGGACACGATTTGTGTTTTTATTTTATTTTTTAAAGGGGGTTTATGTCAAATAAGGAGGAGTTATTGTATCTCGATTGAGTTTGAAATCATGTTCAGATAATCTATTGATTCATTATGTGTATACAAGTGTTTTTTATTTACCTTTAGTTACTATCCTTCCACTTGATCTCATAAATTTTTATATAAAGAATAATCGATGAAATTCTATGTCCCTTATTACATGGTAAGAGCTTCGTTGTGCGTTAGGACAATGAAGTATTTAGAGAAGAAGTTATTTTATTAAATATTCTTAAGGTTGGATAATTAAAAGATCATTAGCAAATGATTATGTATATTAAATATTGGCACTTATCCATACTCTATTAATCTTAGTTGTTAATTTACATTTACTAATGAGAAAATATAGTAAATCCTTGAAATTATAAATGGATTAAAAATCAATAATAGAATTTAATTTATGCTTATTTTTCGAAAGGAAAATTTGAAAGAGACAAGTGCATATGTTACTTTTTCCTTGCCATTTAGTATGTATCATGGTGCAGCCATGGAAGGTCAGTAGACATTCCTTATAATTTTACTTATTAATTTACAAGAGAGTGGTTTAGGGTTAGTTGTGTATAATAAGGAGTTAGATAAGTTATTGATCTACATATGTATTGGATAAATCTATATGTTGTAGCGATATTTTTTTTAATAAACACGTTAAATAATTTTTATTGTATTGGTTTAGTTGTTATAATAAGTTTTTAATTGTGGATGTCTACCCTTATAAAAATTTAGTTATGATAACTCCTTGATGTATTATTTATAGAGGCGCTATAGAGTAGACTCAATTACTCTTCTATCTTTATATGTTATGTTGTTAGAGTATTATTTCAGTTACTTTATGATGGTTGAATTGAGTTCAAAATTTGATTAGTGGGAATTAGACACCTTCTTGTTCCTCAGAATGACCACTAGTCATGAGACCTTAAATGGTCAAAATCGATCGGACGAATCCTGGACGTGAGTGTTGATTATGTGTCTTGAATGTCCTAACCTTGAAGGGTAGGATTGGGAGGGTAGACATCATTGTCTTGAATTGTTTTGTGAATATGATGATGGATATGTTCACATGTTATACCTATTAATTCCTTCTTGATATTGTATCTTGACCTTAGTATGAAGTTGACAATGAGTAAGAATAATTTCATTGATTAATCATAGATCATTACCTGATTGAATATTTATGTAATGTTCGTAATTGATTGTCTTAACATGTTTTAAAAAAAATACACTACTTAATTGTAGTCATTTACATTTATTTTGTGTATGGAGGGGTTCTTACATCTTTAGAGTGGATAATCCCAAGGTTGAGACTAGACATGTGATTAATTATTTTGGCTCTTTCACTATTGAATATCCCTTGACCATTATATTTTAGGTTGAAGGAAAAGTAACCTATTACACATGTCTCTGAAGAGGTAACTTAATGACCCACACATAGTATATTCACCTAGGTGGTTGTAACATCCCCATTTTTAATCCCCAATTTAGTGATGTATAATTTAAATATGATGTATGGCCTTGGGACAATCGATTTAATATGTAAACTTTGCATATCATAAATTGTAAATAAAATGTATCGCTAGCTACAAACAAACACATATAAAGACATGGGGGTTAAGTTTCCAAAGGAGAGGGGTGTCCAAAGGGGGTATTATCCATGTCTATCAAACCCAAATCATATTTCAAAATTATCTTTTCTATGAATGTTCGATTACCTTTGGAATGTTTCCAAGCCCCAATCATTGAATACATGTAAGAGGGTTAGTGTGTGAAGTCACCTCACATAGTTATTTAGAGGATGGAGTGAGTACAAGAAAGAATGAGGGAAGTGTGAGAGTTGAGCATATTCATTTGGGGAAGAGTGAAAGTCAAGCAAGCATGGGATGAGAAGGAAATTCGTATGTAAAAAGGGAGAGCATTTTTTACATGCATATTTTTGGACAACAAGGGAGTTTTGAGTTCTGAATATTGAAGGAAACCATGGTGGGCATGTATAAAAACTCATTGGATTTGTAAATTCATGGAGAAATAGGTTGTAGTCCCATGAGTAACATGATGTGCAATAAAGTGTCAAAGTGAGGAAGAAATTTTCTATTGTGAGGATTCATGTGCAGTTGTCGGTTCTCGATGCCCCCAAAAAAGAGATTTCCTATCCAACCTATGTTGGAGCCGTGGAGGGAAGGGGGATAGCCTGAGGGATTGTGTGGAAGAGAAGGCGATCACATTCCTTGGGATGTGCTGGTTGAGGGGAAAGAGAGTTGGTGGGTTGGAATGGCCATGGGAATTAATTGGTTGGAGGGGGATAGTAGTCGGCCTTAGGAACCACCGTCTCTTGTGGATTCAAATACCCAACTGAGGGGTGACTTGATATTGATAATTGCAACAAAAATTCTACATTTGGGTGAAACACTCATCCTCTACAACAAGTTGCATATTTTATAAGATACACGTTCATAACCAGAGTGTTTAATTTTGTTGAATGTTGAGTTAATTGTTGTGCATTTCACTTTGAAGTTTATCTTATATATTGCTACTTGTTGTGGGTAAAATGATGCATTCATACCTGTTTCTTTATGTGATTGAATGTTTCTATATGATTTTAAATGTTGTCGGGCATGTTTAAATTTATTGCATTTAAATTTTTAGTTCATATGTACAATTGCATGAGATTGTTTTCCACGTTGTGTATTTTTTACATTTAGAATTGGTATTAGAGTTTTTTACTGTTTATTTTTAGGAGTAGCATGACCTAGATTGGAGGATGAGTACATTACAAAGTGGTATAAGAGATTTTGGTTCAACACCATACCTATATGGGCCAAAGACCAAAGCAAATTGGGTAAATTGTTTATGGTAGAGTTTCATCTATGACATATTTGGGGAAATTTGTGAAGATGGAGTGAAATCCCCAAAATTTTAAGAAAATTTAGGTCAAATTTGCACTCACAATGTTTAAGGAGATGATCAATGGAATCAATATGCAAGTTGTAGAGATAAAATTTGGCCTGCAAGGTCAAATGTTGTGTTTTACTGGTGACTGAGGACTTAGTAAAAATCAACGAACTGGATCACATTTGACTTGGTGATCAACGACCAAGATTCATTTTTGAATCGATATATTCAAGTTCACTGAAGAGAATTTTGGAAAAATTATGAAATTTCAAAAAAATATATTTTTTAGGAGTTTCGAAAAATTCTGTATAGACGATGATGTGGACCATACTATAAGGTACCATATGTATTATAATAATAAGACACAAAAATATTGCAGTGAATACCATCAAAATAGAAAAATATAGAGAATAACAATACCAACAATGATACCTTTATAGAAATCCAGGTTCACTTTCCACTTCGAGGGGAAAACCTCTAGCAGAGCAAAGCTATATTACAATAATTCTCAAGACAATAATTTCTCATGCCTTCTACTCCTATTTATACTAATTTTATATTCTAAAGAACATTGTAGAGGAATATATTTTTGAAAGAGAAAGTTTATGTTAAGTATTCTTACATTATACTTGTTCACATTATTATATAGGCCTTATTTACTAACGTCAGCCTTTATTGCATGGAAAATATACTATTCTACCTAAGTCAAGGGCTAGGGAGGTTAGTTCCCTAACATTCCCTCCTCCTTGAAAAATATCCTTGTCTTCAAAGATTGAGATAAGAAAATTGGTGCAGAATGGTAGCTAACTCCGAGGTGGCATCTTCTGGTGGTGAATATTTTTACTGAACTAAAATTTCCTTGATGGTTCATTTATGGAGATGATGCTCACGTTGGTTCAAGATTTCTTGTGGATGCAACCAAACAAAACATTCTCCATCCAACTAAGGAATATTGGTTTGAGTTTGACACTTAGTTCCAATCTCTTTCGTTAAGCATGAGACATGAAAAATAAGATGGAGCTTATAGTGATTGGTCAGAGCTAACTTATAGGCCATGAGACCCACTCGCTTGAGAATTGTATAAGGACCATTAAATTTGGGGGTGAGTTTCTGAAAATTTTCAACTTTGAGTGAATTTTTATTATAAGGTTGTAGATGAAGAAACACATGGTCCCCTTCATAAAATTGATGCTTAGAATGGCCCTGATCTTCTTGTTGCTTCATGCAATTTTGAGCTAGGAACAAATTTTATTTAAGGGTATGGAGAATGACCACGTGGATTCCAAGATTGTTTTCAACCTCTTGAACCTTGGATACACCTAGCATGTATGAGAGAATCAATATTGTATTTCTCCCGTAGATTGCTTCAAAAGGAGTCATGCGAGTGGCAATATGGTAATATCTATTGTACCATGATTCAACTAGGGGTAACCACTGAGCCCACTAATTTTGTATTTTGGATGAAAAACACCACAAATATATTTCCAAACACTCATTGACAACTTTAGTTTGTACATCAATCTAGGGATGATAATAGGTGTTGAGATGCAATTGGGTTCCCTAGAGCTTGAACAATTTTTTCCAAAAATTACAAGTGAAAGTTGGATTTTGGTCGGAGACAATAGAATGAGGCATGGCATAGAGTTTGAATATATTATCCATAAAAAAATTATCCATTGTGGATGTGGTGAACGGGTGTTAAAGAGAATTAAAATGATCATATTTGGAAAGACAATCTACTACGACCATGATGAATGACTTATTTCCTAATTTAGGTAGGCCGACTATGAAATCCATAGAAATATTCGTCCAAATAGTAGGAGGAATTGGGAGAGATTACAGTGTCCCTGGAGATTTGAATATTTCACCCTTATGGTTTTGACAGGTATCACATTCATCCACAAATTTTTGAATTTCATGTTTCATACCTTCCCAGAAAAAAAAATGTTTTGACTTGTTCATAGATTTTGGTAATCCCTGAATTCCCAACTGTGGGTGAAGCATGAAAGTCAGAGAGCACTATGGATTTAAGGCTCAATTGTTTTATTAAATATAGTTGAACTTTATAGTGAATCTCTTCATTGTTCCAAGAGTACCATAGAGAAGCTTGCAAATCCTGTTGTAATTTTTGGATTAGGCTAGAAATTTTTGGGTCTTGCAACCATTTTTAGCGAATGACCTGAATCCAATTTACTACAATGAATGAGAGGGAAAAGAGGGTCCCATATTCTTCATATTTCCATGAAAGAGAATCAACACCCATATTTTCTTTTCCCTTCTTGTAGATGATCTCATAATCATATCCAAATAGCTTGGTCACCCATTCTTGTTTCTCCAGGGATGGAATTATTTGTTCTAGAAAATACTTGAGGCTACGATGATAATATTTTTTTATTTTGAAGTGTTTACCCAATAGATAAAGATGCCATAGACCCACTATGTGCAGAATACACAAAATTTCCTTTTCATAGGTTGATTGGCCCAAACGTTTCTCTAAAATTTGTTTGCTAGTGAAAGACAAATGTCGGTCATCTTGCATGAGGATTGTCGCAATTACTTTCCATGAGGCATCCAATTCCAAAACAAAAGACTTGGTGAAGTCTAAGAGTACTAGGATAGAATTTGTGCACATACCCTCTTTCAAGGCTTGGAAGGATTGATCAACTCCGGGACTCCAACTCAAAGCATTATTTTTAAGGTGAGAAATCAGAGGAGATGCAATTTTTCCATAATTATGAACAAACTTGTGATAATATCCCATTAAAACTAGGAAGTTGTTAGCACATGGAATGTTCAAGAGTAAAAAATTATGACCTTAGTCCATGTAAAAGTCTTGGTGTCATGATAGTGTTCATCATCATGAAATAAATAGGGGTCAACATTGGTATCCTAAATCCTGGTCATTTTCAAGTTTGATACACCAAAGGAGAAATTTATAGTTTCCTCTTGCAAAAGTAACCTTTTCCACTATATTACTATGCATTGCAAACTGTGCAATGTAAACTAGCACTGCAAACCCTCTGTTTTACAAAGAGTTGATTCAATTCTTCCTGTATGCAGCCTCATCCAAGTATGATTTATGTTCTTCTTTTATCACCTCCTACTTGCAGCCTATTCATCCTCCAACTGTTGTTGTGCATACAATTACAACTTAAGTGATTATTTTGACTCTTGAGCTAAATTTAGCATCTTCATATGATTTCTCCTAGGTTAATTCATGTTTTAAAAGGTTTGTAGCATGATTTGGAAAGATTTTCCCAGCTTCTTATGCAAGTTTTAAAGTTTGGAATAATTTTGGAGGTAAACATGCACCTACATGAAAGTTTGCAGTGCGTGCTATCAAAGGCATTGCGAACTGGTGTTTTGGGACAATTTGCAACAAATTAGTACACAACAGAGTAATTATTTCATCATAACTTTTAAATTCCGATATGAGTTCTTATGAAATTTGTTTTGGATATGAATCATAATATCATGGAATTTTTGACAAAACCTCAGCCTAACCTAGTTCGTCGTTTGGGATAAAATTTGAAATCATCACCTACAAGAAAATTCACAACACATGCTGTCAAAGTCGTTGTAGACTCTAACAATTTGATAAATCTGAGTTGTAGGAGGGATGCCACCTATTTGAGGGGGTTCGAATGGTTTCCTAGGAGGTATTTGGACATGAGGGACATGTTTTCTATCACCGTATCAAGCAACATGACCTGTTTCAAAATACATTTATCACAATAGACAAGATCCCCAAAAATAGGAATTTGTTATGTTTTTGTTGGAATCTTTTGTAACAGACTCCTAAATGGAAAAGGATCCTATGTAGCTCCTTGGTTTTGACCTCCTTAGAGTAGAGAGATATAATTCACTATATATGAATGGTATTTTGATAAGGAAAGGGTTGGATTCGTGATCCAAGAGAGGAGAGAGATGGAGGAGCAATTTAGCTACTTATTTGTAAGCTTGAGGGTCTGTTGTAATTATCATTTATGCCATTAAAGATTCATGAGAGTTTTTTATCAGATTGTAGTTTTCGATTTCTCTTGTCATCCTCTTGATTGAATACATTTCAAGTTTTGAAGATCATAGCTTCCATTGATTGATGGATTCACGAACAACAAAGGATCTATTGTAGCTTTCACATTAAATCAATGTTTATTGTTTAAGAAATCTTTAATATGTTTTCATAAAGGAGCTCTGTACAATGGGTGTTCTTCCTTTTGTCATATTCTCTATGCTTCTACTCATCATTATATATCCTTTCTTTTTGGTATACAATTTGATTTCCTTTGATCTGTAGGATGTTATGACTCCATTCCCAATGGAGTGCCTCTGCAGACAGTTTGTTTCCCTTTCCCTTTCTTACTCAATCTTGTTGATCCACTAAAGTATAAACTTGTTTTAACCATTTATATTTTGATGGGTACTAGGCTTACACCTACAACATTCTAGGTGTGACTTTATGTGCTAATAGGAGCCATGCAAGATTTTAAGAATTTTAGGGCGAGGGTGATCCTTCATAGCTTCAATTTTATTAGGGTCCACTCGTACACCATCGTTTTCGACAATATGACCCAAGTAATAAACTTTGGAGGATCCAAAAGTAAATTTAGAATATTTAAGAAAAAATTCCTACTTAGATAATAGATGGAGAACTTGATCCACATGGGTGATATGGGATTGCAAATTTTTACTATAGATGAGAATATCATCAAAGAAAACTAAGACAAAATGACAGAGGAAAGGATGGAAGCCATGATTTATGAGAGTTTAAAAAGTGGAGGGGGAATTAAAAAATACAAAAGACATGTCCAAGAACTCATAGTGACCCTCATCAGTTATACAAGCAGTCTTGGGAATGTCTTCCTCTTTCATATGTATTTGGTGGTAGCGAGAAAAGAGATCAAGTTTGGTAAAATATTGAGCACCACTCAATTAATACAAAAGGTCATCAATGATAGGAATGGGAAATTTTTCTTTGATTGTGAGTTTTTTGAGGGAATGAAAATAAGTACACATGTGCCAAGTGCCTTCTTTCTTGAGTACCATGATTACTGGAGAGGAATAGGGGCTAGTAATAGAACATATAATACCCACCTCTGGCAATTCTTGAACACTTTTCTAATTTTTTTTTTTTTTGGAAAATGGATGATGATGAGGGAGAACATTGGGAGGAAGAATGTCTGTTACTAGAGGAATGGAGTGATCATGAATGCCACGGGAAGGGAGAATTCCATGGGGAGTGTTAAAAATATATTGGTGTTGGAAGAGTATAGATTGGAGGTCAAGGTGCACATAGGGTGTCTCAATGTATTGGATAGAATTGAGTTGGGAAATAATGCATGAATAACCTTTTCTGAGTATCTTTTCCATCTGGTGTGAACTGATGATCTCAGGTAAGCCTGATGTGATGCCTCAAAACTTATACTATTTTCCCACTATTGGAATTGCATGGTTAGGTACTTAAAATCCATGAGGACGGGGTTGAGAGTGTGTAACCATTAAGAACTGAGAAAAATGTCACATTCACCCATGTAAATAGTAAACACATGAGATTTCAGATGGTATTGACCAATGTGTAGCCACACATTTTCACAATTTCTACCACATTTCATGGAAGTACCATTGGCAATCAGGATTTGAAATTTGTTGACAACACTGATATAGCAATTGATTTCTTATGAAATGAGATGATGAATAAAATTATGGGTGATTCCAATATCAACTAGGATGATGAATTTCCTATGCTTAATGTATCCAATTAACTTGAGGGGTTGGGGAGAAGAGAATCTAGTGAGGGCGTGTAGAAAAATCAACGGTTCAACTTCTGGTGGATAAGATGGAAGATTAATATCATCTATCGAGGGTAGATCTTCCATAGGGGAAAGATGGACCTCCTCATTAGAAAAATCCTCAGAAATGTCCATAAATAACTTCTCTTCCTTACACTTGTGCCCTAGAAAATATTTTTCATCAAAATTATAACAAAGACCCTTGAGTTGGCATTCAAACATTTCTTTCTTAGTTAATTTTTGGATCTTGAGAGGAGAGTTAGGAGGAGAAATATTGGTGGTTCGAGGGAGAGGAATAAAGGAGGGTTTTCAGTTTTTGGCAGAGACAATATGTTGTTCTTCCTTGGATATTTTAGTAGCTTCCAACCAAGTCTGATAGTGAGCCATTAGGACTTGGGCATATATTTCATCCTTGAGGCCATTGATAAATAATTCCCTAATGAATCCATCTAACATGTCCTCCATTTTGAAATACAAGTTCTCAAATGAGGTTATAAAGTCTTCCACTATGCCATACTATTTAAACTTGTTCAAATGACCTAAATGGTGGGTGTGAGCGTCAAAGCATTCATAAAGATTTGCAACAAACTATGTCCAAGAAACATACCCTTGGTGTGCATTTTTATGCCATTTCCACCACTATCAACATTCAAGATCCTGATGGAGGAAACCATAATGAAGTTTTTCCAACTCATTATTAATTCCATGCAAGGACACATAATGTTCCATTTGAGTGACCGAACCTGTAGGATCTGATCCATCATATTCATTCACCTCAACTCTGGGAAGACAGGGGTCACGATGAAGGGATTTGGAATGGAAGGCTATAGTATGGGAATATTTTGAACCTTCAGAGTGTGAAGTTTGGTCAGAGAAGGGAGGGCCCTAATATTATTTTAACAATTGCTTGAGAGTGTAGTGGATGGAGTCAAATTCACTTTTAACTTGGTCCTTGAAGGATTCAACGTTGGAATTGATGGAAGCAATTTTAAAAGTCATTCATTGTTTAATATCCTTTTGTCTTTTGTATTTGGCTTGTAGATTAAATATTTCTTGGTTGTAAGTGGTGGCCTTTTGGGAAGGAGGGGTGTCAAGCAGGGGGAGTGGGTACAAAAAAAACTTATAATTGATATATACCACGATAATCAAGGTGAAAAGATAAATCCAATGGAATAGGTGGAGAATAAGGGTGTTAGAGAGGGTGGGTGAGTCCATGGGAAAAAAAAGGATTATAAATTGTAGATACCATGGTGATCAAGGTGAAGAGAGGAATCATGATAGGTACCAAATAAGGGTGTCTATGGGACCACTATACTCTTTTTTTTTACTCCTATAGAGTTATACTCTATCCTGAAGAACACTGCAATGGATAAATGCCCAAATTGTTAACAATGACATTTGTGTAGGAATTTCACAACCAAGATGTAGGAGGTAGGGTTGCACAATAAAATTTCCCTTATGTTTTTTTATGTGTTATTTTGTTCCCAAGGGTTAGTTTTTTTAGAGGTCCTACAAACAATGGTTTTCCCTGTTCTATAGCTCTCTGATATACGTTTTGGGTAAAATAATAATACTCTTCCCAATATCTCAGGGAACCAACTACGATTGACCATACCCTTATCTGTACTACTCGATTAGACATGTACTAGATATTATCTTCCCAAGTTCTATTCTTAGTGTCGCAATAGCAGTCAGGCACATGATCAATCGATTAGACATGGTTTTAGGAGACCTAGGGGAATCCCTATATACCTAATGGTACATGGGATGATGTCCATGTATATATTATTTTTTATGTGATAATAAAAGGGTACCAGCAAGGGTTACAAAGGTTTCCAACAAGGCAAAACATCTTTTTCAAGTAACCCCGTGAAACCATCTGTATTTCCTGTATGTAGTATTCCTTAGCTATAGTTTTACCCATTGAATGAAAATTCTCTGTTCTTTAAAGACTTCGACATTACACGTCTCTACCCTAAAAAATTCCCATGATATATATAGAAGAAAAATCTTTGATACCACTTGTAAGGTACTAGATGTATTATAATAAGAAGAAGCATAAATATTGCAGCACATACTAGTGGAAAAACAGAATATAGAGAATGACAACACCAACAATGATACCTTTATTGATATAAATCCAAGTTCACTTTTCTCTTCGAGGGGAAAACCTCCAAATAATCATAGCTCTATTACAATAATTCTCAATACATGACTTTCTCATTCCTTCTACTCCTATTTATGCTAATTTTATCTTCTAAAGAACGTTCTAGAGGAATATTGTTCTAGAAGTGGAAGCTTCTATTAAGTATTCTTACATTAGACTTGTTCACATTATTATATAGCCCTTATTTACTAATGTTGGCCTTTATTACATGAAAAATATATTTTTCTACCTATGTGAGGGGTTAGGGAGGTTAGGTCCCTAACATGTACCTATGATGTGGACTAACAAGGTCCACATTAGTGCCATGGTGGAAGAAGGAAAAGGGGCTATATAATGGATTTTAATGAATTAATGGTTGAGATCACTTTGATTTTGAGATCAATAGCCTATATTGATCTTGTATTTGGTGGAAGAATTTGATGTTTCATATTTTGGTGAAATTTTACACGTGTATACTTTTCATAGATTGTCGATGAAAGAAAATCATCGATCGTCGATGGAGTGAATGGAGTTTGACTGTTATGAACCAACACCTTGAGAATGATAACAAGTAAACGAATAACAATCCACTTCAAAGGGAAAACCTCCTTTTACAATATATTTGATGTACAAGATGAGTTAATATGATCCTAAGACTAGGTCTCCTTGGTATATATATAGGAGACAAAGGGAGAAATTATAATGAAAGAGTACAATGAAGGGTTCTATCCTGCATACAAATATAACACTGGAAATGCAATAATTCAATATCTAGGGATTAATAAGGGGTTTTATATTCAACATGGGGATTTTTTCTAGGGATTAACATGCCCCTCCCCTTAAAACAAGTGTTTTCCTCAACACTTGACTAAATGAAGGTGTTTCGGCATGAAGAAATCATCTTCCCATGTATCCTATTCCACTAGTGTAACATACCCAGGTCAACAAAACAAAAGTTTCTTTCTTGATGCCAAAACTTTATTTCTTTCTATTGCTCTGCTACCAATTTTTCATGTACACATGACCAACAAACTCAAATGATTTTCTCGGATACTAATCTAACATATACCCATTTCTTGGGTACTTCTGAATTGACCTTCTTTGAATGATTTTAAATTTATATTCCATTCTTTTAATTCAATAAACATGATAAATACACATGTAGTCATCAAGAACCATGCATATCCATAAACAAATGATTAAAATGCCATGCACAACAATAATCAATAAATAGGCATAGCATAAACACATCATATCAGAGATAATATTACATAGAGGGTGTTGGCCCTTGACTAAGTTTTAAGGAACACTTGGTCATAATTGACCATTTTTGGACTTCGATAGCCTGTCAAAAATGGAGCGCCAGGTGAAGCAGATATCATGGGATCTCAGTCCACTTTTGGGCTCCTTTTAGGGTTTTGGGTTAATGTAATGGGAAAGGGATGTCGGCCCGTGGGTTTACCCACGCTTAGGCCCACTTTTATAATATATAAATAGAAGGACAGGTAAAGTAAGAAGTAGTATATGTGATTTCTGAGTGCAATTGATAGTGCATCTATGTGATGTTGAATAAGTGCTCTGTGCAAACTGTGTAAGGCTTGCAAGGTTAAGTGCAAGTTACTGTGTGGTTGATATAGAAAGATAAGTGTTGTAACATAAGGAAGAAGGATATAGTGCGATGTGTAGATATTTTGTCCTATGCGAAGAAGGGTTTTGGAGGCTTTGTTCTTGTAACAGCTTGAATATGATAATAAAGAAGAAGATCTTGTGGACGTAGCCCCAGGGTGGGGGTGAACCATGTAAATCTTTGTGTTATGCTCTGTGCTTTGATTCAATGTATTTATCTTTTCTTATGCTATGTGCTTCGATATATCCACTTATGCTATGTGCTTATTAGATATATATTATTGTTAGATCTGATGTGTATGAGGATGCTTAGTGCTGATCTACTGGATCTGATCTGGGTTACTATGGTTAAGTGCTGAAATACTGTAGATCTGAGTATTCACCGCGAAGCTCTGTGCTATTTGCGAAGTATAATAAGGGTTGAATATTGATGAATGATCGATGATAAGTTCTCTGTAAATGATATAATCACAGATCTGTGTCCCAGCTAAGGTTGTAGACACCCGAGTCTTGCAACCACCCTTGCCTCTACCTTAGGTGAGACTTCATTTGCTTCGCAGGTGTTGTCGAAAGGGCTGGTAGTTAGGGCCTTGTTGGTGCACTCTTGAGCATTGAACCCTGGGTCTTCCCATGTGCCAACAAATGGTTCCATTGCCAGGACTTGAAAAATGTGATTGTTGGGGACTGAGGAAGAAGAAACTTTGTGCAAAACAAAGCTCTGTAGATTTGTTGCCCTAGTGCGTAGATTTTTACTCGATCTGTGAATCTTTGTGCCAGGAATAAGGTTAGATCTAAAGAGAGAAAGATCAGATCTGAAGAAAAGAAGCGAGATCTAAACACTCTGTACTCTAAGAAAAGTAAAAGTGGAAATTTTTGAAAGAAAGAGGTCAGATCTGCAGAAAAGAGGTAAGATTTGTAAGCTCTGTGCTCTAATAAAGGTAAGAATAGTTAAAAGTTCTTATATATGGAATCTTTGTGCTCTATAGAAGTAAGATAAGTGAAATTTTTTGTTTCTAGAGCATGGATCTAGGTAGGTTTGATAGATTCTGTCCTAGCTTAAAACCTAGGGCATTAATAGATGAAAGAAAGTTTGATATGAATAGATCTGATAAGTATGTTATACCTATGCATAGAAAGAATGTCTGGACTAACAAATGGATGCAGGATCCTAGAAAGAATTTTTTGCAGGTTAGCTATCACGATTCTAGTGTGTAGTACATAAGAGGCCAGGGATCATTTAAAAGAAAGCGATGATTAATCCTATGTTACAGTTGCAGAAAACTAGGCCATATAGCTAAGGAATGCCATGGTAGAAGACCTAGTTGTCTCTGTTGCAAATCTATGGACCATGAGGTATTGGATTTCCCTAGAATGATCGCTAATATTGAAAGGATAAATCTAAATCAATAAGACCATAAGGCAGATCCAGAAAATGCAGAAACCCCACAAGAATCAGATAAAGTATTAATATAGATGAAAGAAACCATGAAGGAACATAAAGATGTATGATTATCAGAGATCTTCAAAGAAATGGAGCAAGTTGAAGCAAGACTAGGGGACTTTGACATTGACTGTATTCTTGATGAAGAAACACAAGTAAACATTATGCCAGAAAGAACTTGGGAAACTATAGGGAAGCTTGCCATGGTTCCTTCACTGGGAAGAATAGGACTATTCAGAGGAAAACTGATGATGTTATGTGGAAAACTTGCTCAGATACCTATGACAGTCAATGGAACTTCAACAGAAGAAGATTTTGATATTATCAAATTCATTGAGGACAATGCCCCGTTTACTATGCTACTCGAAAAACCTTGGATTGAAAGAGATCAAGCCAGAAAGAAGGAAGAATAAGAGGTTTTAGAACAATAGAGACAAGAGTTAAATGCTTTCATGACTAAAAGGATCGCACAATTGATAGAAGAATAGGAGAACCACTCGAAGACATCTGACACTAGAAGCCCAGATGTCGAGGCCAAAGCTACACAAAAGGGTGAAATCTCTACCCCAGACAAAGAAGAAGTGATATACCTAAACCCTAGGAGAGAATCTCATCAGCACGAAGTGACTATGTCTAAGGAAAATAAGAATCAAAATGAGAAGAGAATCACCGAGATGAATCTCACTGGAAAGAAGGCTAGAAATCTAAGTAAGAATAAGGCTAAGATTGAAAAATTACAGAAGATCCTAGAGGGTACCTCGTAGCAAGACACTTTGCAGAATTGGAGCTTCGATGGGATATCAGAACAACGACATATGCCACTTTGTCGAGGCAAAGTAATATAGCCATTGGAAGCCAATATAACTATTGGACTGCCACTTAGAACGGGTCAGAAAGAATTTATGGCTAGCCACTAGACCGTTAGACCGCACCATAATGAACATAACATAAGTTAATGCAGCCTCATACCTGTTGCAAGAAGATCGTTGCTAAGTTTCCTTACTTAATCTGTCGCTCCACGCACCGAGAATACTTTTTTCTAAGTGAGAATTTGAGCCTGAAAACTGATATTACTTCACCTTGTGATCATTTCCTTGTTCCCATACCGTTCACTGTAGTCTCTGAATTCATTTCACACCCAAGCTAGTTGACCCAAGCTTGTATTTCGGACGAGCTCAACGTTGTTGAGAAAGTAGTTGAAGAAGTTTTGATTGACTTAATGACTGAGAGAGTCATGTCAGAGCGAGGATTATCTACAGGAGTTCAAACATCATCAACGAGAGGACTCCAGGCCTCCCCTTCCACTGCTCGCGCCGGTCCATCCCGGTCGACCGATGAGAAATGGACCAAGCACAGGGATGACATCGCAAATGCCAAGATTATCCCACACATTATACCTACTTACTTACCACCTCTAAGTGGTGCCATCAACCGTGACAGTGTACCTCACGACTTTGAGTACACTTTGATCACCATGTACCTTCTGAAAGGGGTGTGCGCAGTTCGTGTTGACCAGGATAAGCTCGCAGCACTGAAATTTAGTGATTTTAACCTTAGAGATCATACATTTTATAGCATGTTATCCCCGTATAAGTACTTAACTAGGACCAAAGGAATGAATTCTAATATTGTCTCGTAGTCATGGACCCAAAACCTCGCACTGTCCATACTGCTTAATGTAATGAAGATTCTGCACTTCGACAGACACCAGGAAGTCAACACATGCATCAAGTTGTTTCTGTCTTGCTACCACGGAGGATACTTATGGTTGGATCACCACATCACTATGGATCTGACCTTGATCAATCAGATCACAGGACTTAGTATGCAAGGCCATGACCCATAGGATTTTTACCCTGGAAAGACCTTAGACCGAGCACTAGCGCAGAAGATAAAAGAATCTTATGGCGATGTTGAGAAAGGCACACGAGGCTAAAAGGTAGCCTCTATCCAAGGTGGCGTAGTGTGCCTTGCCTGTCAGCTGATCGCGGGCAAGCTAGTTTGCAAGAATAGACCAACACAAGTGACTGGATTCATAGTTGACCTCTCAGGGAAGTGCGCTGAGGGACTATAGATGAATTGGGTGTAGTACCTTGTAAACCAGCTAGAGATTGATTGAAGAGAAGCGTAATACCAAGGGTATGAGTTCCACTTTAGTTGGTTTCTCATACTAATCGCTTTCATTTCCTCAGAGCTACTAGAAGGTTCCACTTTTCCGGAGATTGAACCCTTTGAACCACTGGCCACGAATTTCTGTACACTATGCTACTCCAGCGACATGAACAAGCAGTGGTAGTCCAGTGTTGTCTTCCACGCCTATTACCCCAAACACACTTCAAAATTTTATACCTTTGATAAAATTCAGCGCAGACTGCCAATTCACTTATATCACAACGCGCGTTGATGAGCACAAACAACAACTCCAGTCATACTACAAGTTGACAGAAGAAGACTTGGAGCAGATTACCAAGGAATGGTCGGCGGACCTCGTTGTTGTAGCGGACCCCGCAGAAATGTCCCACATCGATAGCCCTGAAGCTATGGCTGATACACCTGGACCAAGCAAGACTAATAAGGATGATGATATTTAAGATGTCCATAGAACATCCACGAAGACTACTTTGATCTCACCTGCGCAGGTAGGTGATGGTGAAGAACTAGGTGGCACAAAAGTTGAGAAAAACAAAGGCGAGGTTACTCCACCTAGAGAGAAGGAGGATCCTTTCAAGAAAAGGAAGATTTCCCCACCAAATCACTCATCCTGAAAGAAAAATAAAGCCACCCAGACTAAGTTTAATACTACCCTCACACCAGACGACTTTGACTTCTTAGTCGCTGCGCTGAATGATGCTTCACTAGAGATCGTAGAAAAGAAAGAAGCAAAGTAGGAGGAGGTATTCAACCAAATCAAGGGTGAACTTCAATAAGTGCAGTAGGCATTCCATTCCAACTAAGCAGTTTCTACTACGCCCTTGACAATTGGAACAATAGGAACAAGCGATGAGCCCACCCAATTACACCAGATCACTGATAAAGTCGAAGATCACCTTCGACGAGCTCAAGAAGACACAATGTAAGCCACCTAGGCTTTGACACACATAAAAGGCACACTTGTAGAACAACAGAGTAAGGCAGAATGGGAAAAGATTACCTCGCAAGCGAAGTGGGATGAGGAAAAAACAAAGTAATAATAGAGAAAGGACCAGTTGCTAGCAGAGCAACTTGAAGTATAGGAAAGGGTTCACAAAGCACTTCGCTCTGTGGCGGTCATAGAAGTGAATATTGAAGAACATGTCCCATAGCAAGTGGCACAACTTGAAGAAGTAATCCAACAACTTTAGCATCACATCACAGATCTGGAACTTCGTACCATGCCCGAGACTCCGCAAGAAATAAAAGATCTCAGGGAGGCAACTGCCTATAACACAGTTGCCCGGTTAAAAACACTTGCCTTGGAATGCAAGAAGTTGAGTGCTAGAAGCACCGAGACTTATGAGAACCTCACAAAGAATCCAGAGTTGCAGGCATTGGAGGCACAACTACAAGAAGTGAAGCAACACGCAAATACGCTACAGGCGCAACTGAAGGCCTTGACCCTAGTCGAAAGAATGAAGAGATTTCTAGAACAACACACCACCCAACAATAGATACACACACTGCAAAGTAAAGTGATGGAAGTCTCCCAATGACTTCAACCAATCCAAGAAAAGGCATGCCAACTGTTCACTAAAGTTGAAAGCTAGGAAGTCGAGCTTGAATAGGTTGTCATCACTACAGAACAACGCTTGGAAGGGACAGTAAACGACGCAGTGATCCAGGAGTTCACTAAGAAAGAGGCTGTCACACTGCAGCAGGTTGAAGCAACTCGAGCCAATCGAGGAGGAATTGATCAGACCAGAGTGACTTGGGATGAGTCATAGGTGAGTGTTGGGGGTCTGTTGGCCCTTGACCAAGTTTTGAGAAACACATGGTCATAATTGACCGTTTTTGGACTTTGACAGCCTGTCAAAGATGGAGCGCCAGGCGAAGCAGAGATCACAGGATCTCGGTCCACTTTTGGTCCCCTTTTAGGGTTTTGGGTTAATGTAATGGGAAAGGGATGTCATCCCATGGGTTTACCCATGCTTAGGCCCACTTTTGTAATATATAAATAGAACGATACATAATGTAATAAGTAGTAGATGTGATTTCTTAGTGCAATTGATAGTGCATCTATGTGATGTTGAATAAGTTCTCTGTGCGAATTGTGTAAGGATTGCAAGGCTAAGTGCAAGTTACTGTGTTGTTGATATAGAAAGCTAAGTGTTGTAACGCAAGGAAGAAGGATCTAGCGAGCTGCGTAGATCTTTTGTCCTATGCGAAGAAAGGTTTTAGAGGCTTTGTGATTGTAACAACTTGAAGATGATAATAAAGAAGAAGATCTTGTGGATGTAGCCCCAGGGTGGGGGTGAACTATGTAAATCTATGTGTTATGCTCTGTGCTTTGATTCGATGTGTTTATCTTTGCTTATGCTATGTGCTTCGATATATCCACTTATGCTCTGTGCTTCTTAGATATATATGATTGTTAGATCTGATGTGTATGAGGATGCTCAGTGCTGATCTACGAGATCTTATTTGGGTTACTATGGTTAAGTGCTGAAATACTGTAGATCTGAGTATTCACCGCGAAGCTCTATGCTGTCTGTGAAGTATAATAAGGGTTGAATATTGATGAATGATCGATGCTAAGTGCTTTGTAAATGATATAATCACAGATCTGTGTCCCATCTAAGGTTGCATACACCTGAGTCTTGCAACCACCCCTGCCTCTACTCGGGTGAGACTTCATCTTCTTCATAGGTGTTGCCAAAAGGGCCGGTAGTTACGGATTTGTTTGTGCACTCTTTAGCGTTGAACCCTGGGTTTTCCCCTGTGCCAACATAGGGATATAAATTACACAGAAAACATAGAGAGCATTTATCTTTAATTAAACCATTCACCAACTGGCTATAAATGTCAGACGTTCCATCCAACCATAGACACTGTTGTTTCAAATATCAGTAATAGGTCACCCTCGAGCCAGGGCTATGAATCCACAAGGATGGGTCCTAGGATGACTATAAAACATACAATAGTTAGCTATCAAGCTTTCATGATTTTTCCAACCACACAACAATCCTAGTTTACCAACTCTCTTCCCCTTCATCCTGCACAACTCAAAGAAATGAAACCCTTTCTCTACAATGTAGTCCCTCAGGCTATTCCAATTATTTTCCAGGGATTCAGTGCTACTATTCATAAATCACAATGCTGGAAACTCAAAAGATTCTCAACCATGGAAAATTATTTCACAACTTCCGTCAATCTCATGCAGATAGACATCCATTCCTTCCTAGAATAATCAACAATTCCTTACAACCATTTATTGAGGGATCTAAATTCCCTTTAACTCAACAATAGGAATCACACCTAGAGACAAGTCCCAATTAGAATATTCTCTTTTTTTGGGTAGCATGATTCTCCAGATTGATGGTCTGACGATTTTTTATGGGATTTAATTGATTTCTGAAAAGATTCATTTCTAACTGTGTGTCTCTTTTTCAAGTTTAATTTGTTGATATTTAAACATGCAAGAAGTATAAATAACTTAAACAATTAAACTTTAAATAAGGTTGGGCATAGGATAACCTTCGACCAACGATGTGTAAATAATATCTAAGCCTAACCAACATTAGCAATAGTACTACTATTAATCAAGCGATTGATATTGTCTAAGAAAATAAAGAAATAATATGCATGAAATCACACATGAAGACAAATAAACTAGAAATAATTCTACATATTGTTCACATTTAATGTTAGAAAAATAAGACCGTGGAGCAATAAAATAAAACAAATGAGGAAACAAAACACAAAATATATACAATACAATAGAGACATAGATTTACGTGGTTCACCGAGTGTGGGCTACATCCACCAGAGAAATCGCCAGGTCCTTCCTTTATTATTATCCAGCATATGAAGGGATACAACCTACAACAAACCCAATGTAACTTCATCTTCTTTCTCTCACAATCTCTCGTCTAAGAATACAATATTCGCTATGTTTCATAGCTGCAATACATTTCCCTCATAACAGAGGGTTGCCTTCTAGGGAAAAAACCCTAACATAATTTCTACCATTAGATATGCAACCTTATAATGAATGGTCCAGATTTACAATGAAATTACAATATACATTTACAAGGCATTTTTTCCTTTGGGGGCTTCTCCCCCGAACCCTGCAGAGGGGGTAACCCCCGTCTGCACTCCCTCGCTTGGAAGAGTGTACATACTTCTGGGGTGTAAATACTTCATGGGGTATAAACACGACTGAAAACAAAAGACCTCTGAATCAAAGAGATAATCAGGCTCCACAACCAACATTTAATACATTAAAACACCATCAAATTTTAACCAACATTCATTTAGCAACAATAATCATTCAAGATAACTCAAAATAATCGATATCTTACTAAAAGGCCTGTAGCTGATAACAAGATGCAAAAAAATCCATTGATCGAGTTTTCATCCACAAACTTGGAAAAAATTATCTGTGTCTCCATTTGAGCTTCTTAATTAATCAAAATTCAAAGTAATTCTTTGTTTGACTCTCAAGTTCTTAAAAAAAACTATCCCTATCAAAACATGGTCGATGTCTTTATTTATAACAAATAAATATACTAAAAATAGATTAAAGTTCGTTTAAAGTAAAGAAAACAAATAGAAGAGTGGACTAATCCACATGTATGATCCCAATGACCTTTTAGTCATCTCAACGGATTTTATTTTCCATATTCATACCACTGGATGAAATATATTCACAAGTATGGAGGTAAGGGAATCAATGTTTCTCCATTGGAAAACTAAGCTCATATTTCATTTCCATCACATGGTGTTTGTATCGGTCCATCTTGGCACTCAAATACCACATGACTACTGATGCTCCCATCGGCATGTCACAAAATTTCTCACTTGTCCTCTTTCCAAAGTTGTAATTTTGAGAATATTGACTTCAAACTTCTGATCCTACTCAACAGGATGCTTGAATATATTGGTGAGGTCTACGAATTCTTTAGGCATACTGAACTTAGGGAGTAGAAGGTCTCTCATTTTTTGTTTTGTATTTTCCCAATTCCTGAGATACTCTTCCCATCTGTCCTGCATATTTGGTTGTAGTTCCACTACCAACTGCGTCCAATACTTTGTCTCTTTCTATAATCTCTCTAGGCTATCATCCGTAAGAATTTTGATGCCATGTTCCTCATCACTTCGACCTTTTTGGATATCCTTGATGTAATCAATATGAGTCAAATTATTGTGTTACCTTATGTACCATATGATCATATATTTGTGTGCTATTATCCCTAGCAAGGTATCTTCCTAGTAGCTTACAACCTGATCCATAAATATGCCCCTTTCCAATTTAAATCGATTGTATCCTTCTTGAAACTTAGTTCTCATGAAAATGGTCTCCTACGTGGTACCCCAGTAGTACTCAACCTGGTGCCTAAGATGTTCAAGTTCTATCCTCTTGGAATATGCATCTTATTCGTATTACTTTTCCCTATGAATGGTGGCACTAGATATGGCCATCCCATATCCTAGTAGTTCACTTACTTTGGATAGCCTGGCGTCAAGCAAAGTTTCTTCTCTAGTAATCATCACTACACTACCCAAAGTGAGTCTTCTCTTGTTTCTAGTTATTTTGAACAACGCCTATATCTTCCTGCCATATGTTATATCCTAGACGTCAACCACTTCATCCACAGGTTCTATAATTTGTTGATCGCCCCATGATAGAGTGTTTCCTATACTACTTGGAGTGTGAAAATGTTCAAGGGATGGTTCCTTACCTTTGTCGATTGATGGTATATGGTTACTGAAGTTTTGTTCATCTTCACCTATTGTTTTATATTGGTTTCGGGTTATAGAAGGATTCCCTATACCACCACTCGGTTTTGTATCTGCATGTGTGGGTATTTCTTTTTTTTTTTCTCGATGTCAGTAGTAATTTTGAACACACTCCTTGTTGTTGCTACTGATGATGGTGTTATTCCTTCGGGTGGAGAAGAATTTGGATGCTATGTTGTAGTTCTTTCAATCTCCTTATCATTACCCTGTGTTTCATATCCCTCACTTCTAAGTGTGTCATCTCTATATTTTCCCCAACATCTAAATTTTCTTCATTTTCTTCTCTATCTGGGGTCTTTTCCTCTCAACTGGACCCTTCAATTTTTCTTTCATTTTTCTCTTGTTGAGATTCTCCTGGCCCTTTTTCATGACCTTTATCATATTCATTGTCCTTTCCTTCAGAGGTGATATCTCCAGAGTTATTTTATTCCTCCCCATCCTCTAGATTACCTTCTCCTTTATTCTGAGGTTGTGATCCTTGTTCTAGGAGGGTGGAAACCTTCTTAGTTGTACCTAGGGATATCGATGTATCTATAAGTTGTGGTTCCTAGTATGGTTGCATGATTTGTACTTATGTACTAGCCTCATTAATAATTGGTACCACTGAGGTGTATATCCTTGATGTCATTGTTATCCCCCATTTCTAGGGATAACTAAGGAGATGATGTCTTGAGGCCCTCATGTTGCATAAATGGAGTACTGAGAGACATACCAGTAGAAAAAGCCCCATATTACACTACCCATGACCATGAGATTGATGGTTTCACCATTCACCACACCAACTTGGCTCACAGAGGACATATTTCTCCATGAGGTGATGAGTTTGTTGTTGTGGTAAGTGTCATTTTAATAAATGAAGCATTTGAATATGTTGCAAAGGGTTCTTCCTTAAATTTGAAAACATTTTCTTGGAAATATGCTCTTTTCCTTGTTTCACCTTGGTGTTTGATATTGTTTTCATAGTAAGTGGTAACCCTCGGGGAAAGGGTTTCTACTGGGGGGTTTCCTTTATGAGTCATTGTACCACTCCAACACATAAGTTAGACTTTCCATGTGTCGTTCCCTTCATTTCCTCATCTTTTTGTTTTTCGGACCACATTGACCCAAGAAGGGATTGTACCTAATTTCATGGGAAGAAGGGGATGAAGGAATAGAGGCTTGTAGTTGGAAAAAGATAAAATCCAATCATAAAAATTCTAGATGCTCGCCTAGGGATCTAAAGAACAATGAAATGTTTCTCACAAAAGATTGAGGGACCCATAAAATAAATAACTAATTAAGCATGCCATCCAAGGTAGAGCATGTGTGGGAATTTTTTTTCATTCTTAGGTAGAATTCCCACACATCGTCTTCAACTTGGAGATGCACAATTTGACCAAGGTAGAGTTAAGGTGGGAAATGCTTTTCATTCTTAGGTAGAAGTCCCACTTTAGCTTCAACTTGGGAAAACTCTAATAAATTAAATGGAAAAAGGGCTTGGAAAAATCATGTATCGCGGATGAAGGGTAGCACACCCTCTACAAAGGCACCCATAAATGAGACAATATGAGCCCTTGTATTTCAAGGAACCCCATAACCAAATGTATTTTCCCCCATCCACCTCATACACTCGACATGACTTAGAGAGGGTCCACCTGGTAAACACTCCTCGACTTGGGGAATGATTCACCCAATAGGTCACCATGACAACCCTCCCATACTTAAATTTGGCAAGTTGCATAAGGTCTTTGAGAATTTTTTTATTTTTAGAGCAGGAATTCATACACATTTCCAGGTGGTTCTTTTATTATATATGTCTTACTTAATACGTGGAAGTCATTTCATGAAGCCACAAGGTCACTTGGACATTCACTAGGGGCTTGAATCCCACATGATGGATGATGCACCCTTGCTTCTTGGACACCTGGGTTAGAGACATTACTTTTGGAGGCACTTGAGGATCCCCTACAGGTGATTTACTAGCCTTCCTAGCCCCAATGAATTTCCTTTGGAGGTCATGCACTGCACTTCTAGGGTATGACCCCACACTTGGAAGGTTAGGTTTTTGGTGGTGGTGATGATTTGATGATGATTTGGCATGTTTGATTCTAATGTCCCTTTCCAAATAGGAGCTCCAGAAAAGGAGGCTTAATGGTCTAAACCACCCCGTTAGAGTATAGCTAGGGCCAAAGAGGGGTAAACATGGTTACTAGAGGTCACTCTAGTCACAAGTGTTATATTCGGAAAGTGACATTGAGCTAACAAGGGTTAACAATGCTTTTAAGTCATTATGAGCTAAAAATAGAAGTCAAGAGTGAATTAGGGTTTCAGCAGTGAGTTAGGGTTTTAGCATGATTTAGGGTTTTGGAAAGCTATAAAGGAAGGGTTGCTGACCTAATTCAGCATTATGCAGATTATGACTTGTCATTGAGGAGAAGAGGCACATCTCAGGAGAGATAGTTCAGTGTATTCCAGGAGGAAGACACCAGTTGGCTGATTTCGGTGTTGAAAGACACACCCTAGTCACCGGGAAGATCATCCAGGTCTTCCAATATTCTTCATTGATTCCGCAGTGCTCCCATATTCCGGGTATTATATTTTAGTTGCTTATTTGTATTCCGGATAAGATCCTTTTGTCTTTTGATCTAGCCGAGTGTTGTTATTTTATTCAGCTGCAGTTGCTTATTTTCTGGCTAAGATCCTTTGTATGTTGATCTAGTCGAGTATTGTCATTTATTCAGCCGCATTCGACCATTTTGTAATCCACAAAGATATCATAATACAAACTTTCAGTCCTTTGTCGCGTTTATTATTTGTATGATCATTTATATGCTGTAAACCTTTGATCCTACACATACACCAACAACGTTTCCCAAACTAGACAAGTCAGGAACATTACAGTGGTATCAGAGCTTTAGTCCTACTAGCCTGTGACTAAATACAATGAGTGCAACAGAAGACCCAAAGGGCCATGAACACGTAGGTGACAAATATGTCACTTACAACAAGCATCAGGAAAGAAGGCATAGGCCTGATTCCCCCTCTTTTCCTCCTAGCTCAGAGGAAGAGGAAGAGGCACACAGAGAAGCAGAGAGAAGGGAAAATCATGAGGCTGAGCATGAGGCAGAGAGGATTCTAGGAGATAGATATGAGTGACTAGAGGGAAGTGGGAAGGCCCCCATAAATCCAGAGGTAGATTTCATGTAGGTTATCAATGGTATGTTAGCTAGTCAACGGACCATGTCTTAGTCCTTGGCACAGGCGGTCGATAGATTGGATAGAGTGGGAACCCCAGATACACAAGTCCTGCATGCAACACAGGTGAACTTGGGAGTAGGTAGTAGACCACAGTCACCCTCTCACACATACACCTCTGCGAGTAGGATTCCCAGACCCTTGTTTCCTAGTTTCTAGAGGGCACCCCCGGTAGTAGCACCGCCACCAATAGCACAGAGGACACCCACTCATGCTGATGACATTGTAGAGTATAGGAGGGAGTACGAAACATTGGGTCATGACTTCCATCAGGACATGACCTTAGTCGAGTACTGTGGACTCAGAATCAGGAACTACCCCAGAGAGCCGCAAAGGGGAGGACCACAACAACAACAGGGGCATAACCTTGATTTCATTCAAAAAGTTAGGAAACTCACCATCCCTTCTTTCGATGGATCATCCAAATACACTGCCAGAGCTTGGGTATAGAAGATATACACGTATTACAAGCTCAACCAGATGACCGAGACAGAGGCCATCAATTTCATGACCTTACGCTTGGAGGGTGAGGCACATGAGTGGTGGTATCATGGACTGGTGACATTGGGTCACAGTCGCATGACCTCCTATAGGGAGTTTATAGATAGGCTCATGGATAGGTTTGACAGGAAGGATCCCAAGATACACTTCAGGGATCTAGCCTAGTTGAGACAAACTGGCACAGCAGAGGCGTTCATCACAGAGTTTCAGTGGGTAGGCATGGTAGTGACAGATATATCAAAACCCAGGCTGATCATGCTATTCACAGAAGGACTCATAGAGCCTTTGAGAGGATGGGTGAAGGCATACAGGCCTCCCACTTTGCAGGATGCTATCCTTCGCACTCGAGATATGGTAGACTCAGTGCCAAAGACTAAAAATTTCTCCAAACCATTTGTGCCCCAGAGGGATCAAGACAGGAAGCCATTCCAGAGAGAATGGAAGGTCAAGGAGAAGTTGGATGATGAGACTAGGTGAGAGATTATGAGGAAGAAGCTTTGCTTCAGTTGCAGATATCCTTGGGTCCCATGCCACAGGTGCATGGGAAAGGGAGAGATTCATTATATTGAGGTAGCAATAGATAGCGTGGATAGTCAGAAGGAGGAGTAGGACAGTGGATCCACTAGTTCAAAAGAGGAGTCAGCACCAGCAGAGGAGAAGCTTCCCCGTAGACCACAGACACCGGCAGGAGCCCATCCTCCAGTAGTCCCACAACTACCAAAGCAGGCTAACAGGAGGAAACCAACAAAGGGAGGAGTCATAGCGACCCTTTTCGGTGTTCCCAGGTATGATACCCTCCATATTAGAGGGATTATTTAGGGGAAACAGGAAACCACCTTGATAGATGGTGGGGCCACCCACAACTTCATCGACGCTTCACTAGTATATAGACGAGAAATTCAGATAGAGGAGTTTGAGGGGTTTTATGTTGCGGTTGTAGATGGCCACACAGTGGAGTGTCTAGACAGAATTCCAAACTTAGAGATGAAGTTAGGAAACTAGACAGTGAGAGACACATTTTATGTGGTTGACCTATCAGACATAGATGTGGTGTTAGGAGTTCAGTGGATGATTACCTTGGGAAAAATCACTACCAACTACCAAACCTTGGAAATGGGATTCAGAGATCAAGATG
>SNQJ01S0009955.1:34735-50450 GCA_010110895.2 Picea sitchensis | reverse complement strand
AGAAAGACATAAACAATGTCTATCATGTTCTAGATCTGAAACATAATCTACTAAGTGTAGGACAACTCATTGAAAATGGCTATAAGGTACTTTTTGAGGGAGCATCTTGAAGGATATATGATAAAACCCCCAACAGAAAATTGATTTATGAAATCTACATGACTCAGAATAGGATGTTTCCCCTGACCCTCAGAACTGCAAATCTGATCCAAACATATGCACAAAGTGCATCCACCCCCAATGAAACTATGGTTTGGAATACAATATTTGGACATCTACCCTTTCAGAGTCTCAGTCTTCTACAGAAGCACTCCATGGTCAAAGGTCTTCCTATCTTCATAGAACAAAATTCCCCATGTGAGTCTTGCATACTTGGAAAACATAAGAGAACTAGTTTTCCACAGTCCTCCACTCAAGCCAAACAACATCTCGAACTTGTTCACACTGACCTATGTGGACCAATGCAAACAAAGTCAATAGGCGGTAGCTTTTACTTTCTAATGTTTATTGATGACTTTAGCAGGAAAAATTGGATCTATTTTCTCAGACACAAGTCTAAAACTTTTGCAAAATTCAAAGAATTCAAAGCAGAAGCTGAAAAACAGAGTGACAAATATATAAAATCTCTCAGGTCATATGGAGGAGGAGAATACAAATCCAACGAATTTGCAAATTTTTGCAAATCACAAGGCATTATCATGCAAACTACAACCAGGTATACTCCACAACAGAATAGAGTGTCTGAAAGGAAAAACCAGACAATAATGAACATGGCAAGAAGCCTACCCAAAGAGAAATGTTTGTCAAATACTTTTTGGGCTGAAGCAACAGCATGCTCAGCTTATCTCTTAAATATATCTCCAAACACAAGTCTAAATATGAAAGTCCCTCAAGAAGCATGGAGTGGGACAAAGCTAAATGTTGCGCATCTAAGGACATTCAGATGCATAACATACGCTCACATACCTTTCAAATTAAGGAAGAAACTGGATAATAGAAGTGAGAAATGTATCTTTACTGGATATAGTGAAACATATAAAGCATACAAGCTTTATAATCCAATCTCAAAGAAACTAATTCTCAGTAGAGATGTAAAATTTCTGGAAAATCAACTCTGGAACGAATCTAAAAATTAGCAAATGGACAGTCAAAATCCATTGCTACCCAATTCTGAAAACACAGAAAATTCAGGACAACCAATACCTCAAACTGCTCTTCCAAGATTGCAGGTACAAGGACGACCTGAAAATTCTTAGGATAACTCAACTTCAAGTAGAGACTCATCCTCTAAAATTCAAAATCAAAGAACTTGAAGTTTGAGAGAAATCCATCAACAATTGGATGACATTGAACAACACAATCTTTTTGCATTAATGCCATGTCAACCGACATCTTTTAAAGAAGCATCTAAGGATCCACATTGGGTTCAAGCCATGAACCAAGAGATTGAATCCATTGAGAAGAACAAGACATGGGATCTTGTTGATTTGCCCAAACACAAGAAGAGTATTGGTGTCAAGTGGGTTTACAAAACTAAAATCAATGAAAAAGGGTAGATTGAAAAACAAAAGGCAAGACTTGTTGCCAAAGGATCCTCACAACAACCAAGTATTGATTATGGTGAAACTTTTTCTCCAGTAGAAAGATTTGACACTGTAAGGACTCTATTGGCCATAGAAGCCCAACACAAATGGCAAGTATACCATATGGATGTCAAGTCATCTTTCCTGAATGGTTTCTTAGAAGAAGAAGTTTATGTCGATCAACCACTTGGATTTGAAGTCCAAGAGCAGCCAACCAAAGTATATCGGTTGAAGAAAGCCTTGTATGGCTTAAAGAAAGCTCCAAGAGCTTGGTACAACAAAATTGACACTTACCTGATCAAAAGTGGTTTCAACAGAAGCCAAAATGAGCCAACTCTTTACACCAAAACAGATCAACACGGTAAAATTTTGATTATATGTTTCTATGTTGATGACATGATATATACTAGAAATCTTGAATTAACCAATTTTAAACATGCCATGCAATCTGAGTTTGAGATGATAGATTTTGACATAATGAAATATTTTTTGGGGATTGAGGTTGATCAATCAACCAAAGGAATTTTTGTCTGTCAGAAAAAGTATGCAGTAGACATCATCAAAATATTCCGCATGGAAGAATGCAATCCAGCAGAAACCCCTATACCCCTAGGCACAAATATGAGCAAGAAAGATGAAGGCCCTACAGTGGACCCTACCTTGTACAAAATTTTAGTAGGCAGTTTGTTGTATCTTACAACAACTAGGCATGATATTATGTATGCAACCAACCTTGTTTCCAGATACATGGAATCCCCTAAAGATTCTCACTGGAAGATGGTGACACAAATTCTGAGATATGTTGCAAGAACTCTCAATTTTGTCTTATGGTACACTAAATATGATGATCATCATCTCTCTGGTTACACAGACAGTGATTTTGCAGGCAACCTAGATGACAGGAAAATCACCTTAGGACATGTTTTTCACCTAGGAACGAACCTGATTTCATGGGAATCAAAGAAGAAACCAATTGTATCAATATCTTCTGCAGAGGCAGAGTATGTCACTGCTACCTCAACTTCCTGTCAAGCTGTCTGGCTGAGAAAAATATTGAAAGATATGTCACATACAGAAAAGGATCCAACTCCTATCTTCTGTGACAACACCTCAGCAATTGCTCTATCCAAAAATCATGTGTTTCACAAGAAAAACAAACACATTCACACTCACTTTCACTTCATCTCTGATCTAGTCAATAATGGTGATATTGCACTTCAATTCCGTGGCTCTCGAGAACAGCTTGTAGATATCTTCACAAAGCCACTGGGAAAATCCGTTTTTGATTTTTAGAGACAACACTTGGGCATCATCAGTGCTGATGTTTGTAACTGTTGAGTTTAAGAGAGAGTGTTAAATATAATGTAACCTCAACAGTCCGACTATACACTGCCAACTGTCTTGGCCAACTGTACTATCATTTCTTGATTTGCTTGAGCCTATTTAGCTCATCTAGTTTCCCTTTTCTATTGTACTCTTTTACTTGCATTTCATACTCTTTTCCTAACATACCTAATATACTAAATTCTATTTCTGCTCTTCTCTTTCTTTGTATTCTTTGCTTCACATTTTATCATAAAGCACGACTTTAAGATTCAACAGTTCTAGACTGGACACAACCTATCAAATTTTCACAGCCCAGACTACATATATACAACTTGTTTAAACTCCTGGATAAAAATTAGGGAGTGACCTAAAACACAAATCTAAATTCATTGTCATGAATGTAATGACATTACATATCCTGACTATAATAACAACAGGGTTTTCTGTAACAATTTCCATTTTTTTATAAATCTCATTACATTGTTTAAATTCGACCAAGGGTACATTAAATGTGCCAGTTTTGTGCGTAGGCTAAACTCACAACAATATATATTTATTTTAAAATCAAATAATTACACTAGACTTTTATTCTCCCATGATGTGCATGATTTCATAACAAGAATTCTTCCATACAAAAACACATTAACTCACCCAAGAATGATCTTACTAAACCTTTTTCATATTTCACTTTTGTTTGTGTTGTTGCGGTTGTAGATTCTTTTTCATCCTCTCAAAACATCATCATGGCTCAAGATAATGGTCCCTTAGATCATAAGCTTGATTCTTCCCCTCTTCCTCAAAATGAAACCCTTCACACCTTACTGTTCATAAATTATTATTCCACATGCTGGTAGGTATCAAACAATGCTCTCATACCACATGATAGAAATTAGGGAAAAACATAATGAAAAAAACCAAGAAAGATCAAGAAGATCAAGAAACAAGGAGATGGTCGTAAAAGGCATAAGCCATTAATTTCCACATTAATGTATTCACAAAGTAAGTACATATAGTAAAATGATCAATAACCACAATTAATTGTCCATATAACTAACTCAATTTAACAAGGTGGTATTAGGACTATGCTTATGAGCAATAATGTTAACAAATATTTTAGTTTTATTTCAGTTTTTTTTTTTAATTTTATTTCTGGGATTCTACTCTTTTTGATCTGGGTATTCTCTTTCCCCTCTCTCTTCGATCTTGAAAAATCATAAACAAAGCAGAATGAGTTTTCCTATCTGTGTATGTTTTTTGTCATGTGCTCTGTGCGATCTTCTTAAATCGAAAACATAGGGAAAATTTAGTTGTTGTCAAGAAGCAAATTTTTTTGTGTATGAATGCATGAAAATGAGTTTTTATTGATCATGCAGTCCAAGGCCTTCTTCCACAAAAACAACAACAACACCCTCAATCCTCCTTCTTAAGACTATAATGTGTTTTTCACTAGCTCACTAGGTTGAAAGTTACTTTACTTAGTAAGAGATCTTGATTTCAAGTCTTGTTTTTGTTACTTTTTTTCAAAAAGTTCATACATTCGTTGTAAAGTGCATTTCACTTAATTATAAAAGTGAATCACTATTAAATAAGTTAAATATTTTATTTTAAGTTATTTTTTTGCATGCAACTTTCAGTACAAAGTAACTTCATTGTAAAAGTGATTCTCACTTATTCTATAAAAGTGGGTCACTTCATAAGTAAGATATTTAAAAGTGATCTTATAGACACAATTAGGAGGAGCATCACCAAGAGAAACAACTTTTACTTTCCACGTGGCTCTTGGTTACCATTTATGCCTTGTTTCAAAAGGAAATAAATTTCACATATGAAGACCGTTTTTAGTGCCGTTATTTTTTAAATAGCCTATTTTTTCAAGAGTTTTCCATCTAGACCATTTGTATTAGATTTTAAATCCATGTTCTCTTGATATTTAATATGTATTCTCCTAGTGATATGTTTATTACCAATACCAACTACCTCTCATGGAAATCTCATATGGAGGATGTATTAAGAGGTAAAGGATTGTACCATATTAACTTGGGAAAGGAACAAGAACCCACTAATTATAAAAAGTATGCCAAATGAGATAATATGAATGACAAAACACGTGGACTACTCATAATGTCCATCTTTCTTGATTTAAGGTTTCACCTTCAAGGAATTGAGGGCCTAGATAAAGCGTGGGAAAAGCTTGAATTTGTGTATGGTAAACACAATATTATTAGAGCCCGCCAATTGGAAAATTAGTTAACGAATTTAAGTCCAAATGATTTTCTTTGCATTGAATATTACTTATATAAGTTCAAAATAATTGGAATTTTGTGTATATAATTCCAACTAGATTTGAAGGAAGATCAATGCATACACACTATTCTTGCTAGCTTGGTAGTGAATATTATTTTTTTGCATCTACCTTTTATGACACTAGAGAATCTCTAGGGATTTCTTATAAACAAGTTGCTCCTCAGTCTTTTTGTGATGCTCTGATTTGAGAGAAAGATAATCTTGTGAAACTTGGATTGATTAACACTACAGGTACATCCAACAAAATCAACATAGTTACCAACTTAACGAGAACTTTACAGAGTTCTCATTTTTTGGGGGGTCAGGTTTTTTACCCCATTTTTAAAAATGGTGCTACCGGTAGCACCCCCCTCCATTTTTAGGTGGTTTTTTAATATTTTAAATTTTCTGATACATAATGTTTCCACTTTTTTTTTTAAATGCTTGTTTTTTACCCATCTTTTAGGTGAGCCTTTAATATTTTAAATTTCCGATACATACTGCTTCCACTTTTTAAATGCTTGTCTTTCATTTATTTTCAATTTTTAAATTCTTTTAAAATTTTGTTATCAATGCTTTTAGTCATTTTTCCATACTTCTCTCTCACTCAAATATTTTAGCATTTAAATTTTGAGAATACCACTGTCCTTAATTAATATATGGTTCCATATTTTTAAATATAGTGGAAAAATATCATTTTTAAACACATTGTTCTTTAAAGTTTTTTAATAGATAAAAAATCATTGTAGTTAAATAACACTATTTTAAACATTTAAAAAAATGTTTTTTTTTTTTTTTTTGTTTTGATAAATTAAAACTAAAAAACTAAGAAAATTAAAGAATTGTTCTAAACAGAAAGAAAAAAAAAAAAAAATCAAATTCTTATATAATTACCAAATAAAAGAAAATCTTAAAAACTAAAGTGGGAAAAAACTTTAAAATATATGGCAAACCGTTTCTAGAAATTAAAAAAAAGAATAAAAAACAAACAAGTAGTCCAAAACCAGTAAAAAAAATTAACAAACACACACATATGCTATAAAATACAATTCTTTTTTAAATAAAAAAGGGTGTAGTACCTGCTATAATATATTAACCAAAATTACAAAATGAATGGCCCTATTACATAGCCACCAAAAATGCTACCCCAGAACTCCAAACAAGTACACAACATCTAGCAGCTTATACGCTTAAACATTACAAAGAGGCATTCATCCCACCCGTAGGGAAACCGTGACGGGATGCTAGTGGTCTAGATAAGCCTATAACAATTGTACAAAAAGACTAAAACTGTGAAACAGCCTTAGTCACCCTAAGTGACGGTCGCCTCCACCCGCCCTTCACCGATATAAAACTCGCATGTATAGGGACACTTGCGCCGGTCAACCCTTCCTGAGCTGGCCGAGGAGCAGAATCAATATCACTGCCCATGATGATAGCTCCGGTGGTTCCAGTCCGCAACGGGCTAATTTTATGCCCGAACACCAAGGCCGTGTTCTTATCAAATAAGAAAGGGACTCATGTGTTCCGGCCACCCGGTGTTACTTTGAGGAACAACGGGGCCAGTTCAATCTCCACATTGCCAGTGCCAGTCTCAAGCTCCCTCTGAACTGTTACCTGCTCTGCCTGCTCCATATTCTCTGCTTCAATGTCTTGCAGGTCACCCACCCACGGGATTTCTTCCACCATGCAGCCAGGAAGGTCGCCTTCCATAGTCGAAAGTGCACTTGTCGTCCCGCTTGTTGAGCGTCTCCAAGGCTTTTGGCTTCTCATCACAAAGCAGGTCCCCAATTGATGGGTCCTCTTCCACCACACAGCTTGGAAACAAATCCGCTTGCTCGGTTTCCTTAGCAATCCTACTGCAACCAACATCTTGCTCAACAATGGTGTTGAGTATTGCCCTCCTCTCAACCCGAGCCTTCTTCCCGAGGAAGGAAGAGGCCAGAGCCAAGGCTCGCTCAAGCTCCTCCTCCCTACGTCGCTACGCTTTGAGCGCCTCCCAAGCAGAACCCCTACGAGGTTTCCCTCATCTCCTCACCATTATAATTAAGAAGATACCAATCAAACGCTGAGCCGGGATAGGAGAAAACCAACCCAAGCGCAACTGCGAGTGCAGAGTCCAGACAAGCCAGCCCTGTTTGAACCCACAAAGAAGCCACCGATTCTGGCAAATCTGACCAGAATGTAGATAGAAACCGCCAACCTTGATGAGTAATCCTGTTGTTGCCGCACCAGAAGCTTTCCTCCACAGCTCGAGCTCAAAATAAAACTGCGGAACAAACTTCCGCCCATCCATATATCACAACCTAAAATTACAAGTAGTAGAGTTAATTGTCACAAGGGAGTGAGTACCTCCATCAGTCAGCCTCTCCTCACTGTAATGACCATCAACGTAAGTATCGTGGAGAGGGAGGGTGGCTACCATCAGCTATAAATTCAGCTAGTATGAAGTCCTGTGGTATCTAACTCTTCAGGTCACCCCATCCGGGGCATAAAAAATACAAATTAAAACACATAAAATTACTTTAAATTTAATAGAAAAATAAATTAAAAAAACTTAAAACAACATAAAAATTAAAAAAAAAATTTATTAAAAAAATATAAATTAAATAAAATTAAAAAAACATATTATATATAATATAATTCATATATAATATATAGTTATAGATATTATAACTATATAATATATAGATATATTATATATAACTATATATTATATATAGTTATATATATATGGGCTTGGTTTCTAGAGTTATTTGACTCCATATGCTGCATCATTCTCACTGGACAGGTAGGGACAGGGCCAGTCCCATGGGAGCCATGGGACTCCAGCCCTTGTCTTCTGTATCGGGCGATGTCCATGACGCCTCTGGCCCCTCCAAACCAACAAACCCATGAATATAATGATCCTTCAGCCAACAAAACTCAACAAAACCCATGAATATAACTATTCAATTATTATATAATAATAATTGATATGTTTCTACTTGATTTGTATTATTATTTGTTAATTAATGTTCTATTTCTACCTAGGTCTTTTTAAAATTTGGAAACTATTTATATTTGGTAACCAGTAATTGTTTTTAAAACCAATTTTCCTAATAATTATTTCTCCTTTTAATTATTTTGATTTTCACTTTATGAAATTTTGAATTTCTTTTTAATATGATGTAAATTTGATTTAAAGTAATGTTATGACTACATTAAATTTCATTTAGAATTACAAATACACAAATCTACAACATGATTGGTTGTGCATGCTAACACATATTACATTACATATTTTAAATTTTGAAAATAAAAACAACATAACAATTTTTTTAATTTAATTTTTTTTGTAATTTCCTCAATTTAGTAATTTTGATTAACATTATCAAATAATGTTTGGAAAATAGTTTAAAACCAAAATTAAACTATTTGTTTGGTGCACGATTATATGACACATGACATGGTTTAAAAATTCTGTAATATAATTAAAAAATACTTTTAATTTTTCTTTTACTTTTAATGTTTAAATACACTATATAATTAGGATATTTTTAACCTACATGATATAATTGTGGCATACTTTTTACCTATAAGATTATGTTTTGATAAAACATTTAATATAAAAGAGAATATAAAATTAAACAAAGTACTTTACACAACTTGACACTGTATATTCCACATAGTCGCATGAGTGTTTATTCAATAATAATAATAATACACACACTATTATTATATATAGTTATATAGATTTTTTTTTTTTTTTTAATTTGGTAAATGAATTTTTCTTAATTTTAATGTTTTGTTACTATTTTTTATTTAGATTTTTTAAAGCATATCTTTTGAATTTTGACATGATTTTTTTTATTTATTTTATGAATTTTTGAAAGATATTGGGGATGGAGCTTATTATGGGCTTGAAAAACAATTGTAAATCACCAACTTTGAGTTGGGATAAGAAGAAACCTCTTGAGACTCTTGTTACACCTTTTATTCTTTTATGGATGTGAAGTATGGAGTTGTAAGATTCTTGTGAATCCGAGAAAGATAGAGCAAATACATAAAAGAATTTTATAACCTATAATCTCAAAATTAAAGGAAATACCTATCCTACCCTCCTCACAGAAACTAGTTCTCTCCCCTATTGAGTGCATGGCTATGACTAGATAACGGAATGTATAAGAACAAGCAACAAACATGGAAGACAAGAGGCTACCTAAAATTGCTTCCAAATCAAGTCATAACCACCTCATCGACTCGCTTAGGATGGTATAAAAGACAATTCAAATTTTGGATAAACTATTGGGCAATAATGGAAGAAACCATTTTATTTAATAAAGATACTATTAAAAAAACGCCAAATCAAAATTCAAGGAAAAAATGTGGGTGGTGGATAAAGAGTTAGAGGGAAAGAAAAATTAAGGCATTATAAAGATGTAATCAACCCTAATCTAGAAGATCAAAAATTATCTATCCTGCTTTGCCAAGTGTAAAGAAAAAAATAAGTATTGCTAAGATAAGAACAAATTCTCAATGAAAGTCTGTGACTGAACCTGGGCGCTGGTCAATTCCTAAAATTATTAAGGATGAAAGGGTGTGTCACCTTGTGACACTAAGAAGGTTGAATATGAAAAACACTTCTCTTAGGACTGCCCAAATTTTATACCCATATTAGATCTCATTTTCAAAAATATTGATCACACTACCAAAATTCCTAACCTCTTAACTCCAACAAAGGATGGTGATCTTGAAACCTTCTCTCAATGCTTTCGAAGCACAAAAACATAATTCTAAAGAATCACAAAAAATCACTTACCCCTCTCTTAAGGCCTGATAGACCAATTAGGTCTTAGTGGATCTAATCATCATCATCATCATCAATATTTGTTTTTGTTTCCTTTTTGTCATATATATATATATATATTTTTTTGTCTTTAATGGATTTTTAATTTTTTCAAAATAAATATATATATTTTTATAAATTATTGTTTTTGGGAAATTTTAAATTTTTCATTCTTTTAGTTTTGTTTTTATTCACCATTTTTAATGTTTTTTCTCAAATTTAGGGTTTTGAATATATATTTCTTTAAATGCATTGTTTTCTCATGGCATTATATATTATGTTATGTTTGGAGTGATAAAATAAGATTTTAAAAAGCAAGCATTTAAGAGTTGATTTGATGGTTTTCTTTGCAGTAATGATGATTTCGATTATCACTTTAAAAAAAATCTCACTTTAATACCCCAAATTTAAAATGGGTGCTACTGGTAGCAGTTCATTTCAATTTGATGGTTGATTTTGCGGTTTTGGTTTTAATGGTACCGATTGCTAAAAGTACGATTTTAAAATATCTATAAATTTAACGTTTTGAAAAAAATAAAAATTCTATAACATCATTTTTTTTTTAATTTAAGTGTCGATTTGAAGGTTTTTCTGTGCTACTGTATGAGTTTTGAAGGCCATGTTTGAAAAATGTTGTAATTTTGACCCGTTTTGATTTGCGGTTGATTTTCATGTTTTTTTTGGAAAAATATGGGTTGTTTGGGCCAGAGTTCTCGTTTTGAGGTCACAGTTCTCATTAAGTTGGTAAATATGTTAATCTTAGTGCTCTAGCAAAAAGATAAATCCAAGAATCTCAAGAACCAACATCCTCACCACAATAACAAGCCTCAGTGGGACTAATGGTTAAGAACATGTGTTTCCTCCTAAGATGTCACAAGTTCAAATCTAGAGGGGGGTAGGGTACCTATACCTCCATAGACTTTAGTAGTCAAATCGTTGTGCAAAGGCGATCCATTATCCCACAAACAAGGAAGATTCCATACACCAATTTGGTGTCTAGCTTGCTTGTGACCTTAAAATTAGATTATAATAATGATAATAATAATGTACAACTTATTCAAATATTCAATATTTTGGATATATATTCTCACCACATTATTAAAATATTCATTATTTTTCACCTTTAAAAAATTAATTATATTATTTTAATATATTATAATATTAATTAAAAAGTGTTAAATTGGTTGTTTGCATGAGTACATGTTCATTATAGTAGCAGCCATGAAACTATAATACAACATACCATTGCTTAAAAAGAGAGACATTAAATTAGCATAATTTTAATAGTGGTTAAATACATGAAATCATCACAATTGGACACACACAAGAGACAAATTTACGGTCTTTTATTGTAGCTTTCCGATAAGCTACTTCTTTGCTTGCATTTTTCTTTACCTATTTGGATACTTATTGTCCGTTAGGATAAAATATACCACACTAGTTCTTTTGTAGGAAGAAACAATTTCTTTGCACACCACAAAAAATGTCATGACAAAATTGGAGAGTTAAGGTGTCAAGGTGTCAGGGTTTTATTTTAAAAAAAATTGAAGAGTGTTTTCAAACATTTCAAGGAATATCAAAATGTTCATCTATTTATATTTTCAGCTATGATTAGGGTTCAAATCACTATTTCGTTAGCATAAATTTGCAATTAAGTTTTTAACAACAAAGATTGTGTAACTCCGACGTTACTGAACCTTAAGTTTTTCCTAAAAAATGTAAGGTTTCTTAAAGATGTATTTGCATAGTAGAGAACTAATCCTATTAATGTTTTGAGCAATATTTCTAAAATATTTTTAGAGTAGAGAATTAATATCGTTAATGTTATGTTAGGGTTCTTAATAACTAACTATAAGCTACATAAGACAAGAGAGGGAACGCCTACTTTAAAAGGTTACAACACATTTTTCTCAAAAAAATTCATAAATAACCCCAAAACAAACCAGCCCTAACTTTGCATAATGTCCCCTCCCTTGTAGCATGCAGAATCCAAAATTGTCTAAAATAATTATATTAATTCAAAAAATATACAACAAGAAGGACCATGAAGAGATTTCTCTATTTCCTAAAGGAAGTAATAAATCAGTATAAGTGATGCAAAATACCCTAGTTATCATCCATAAAATAACAAACTTAACAAAATCCATGAAATAATATTGTAGGCCAGAGATGTATAAAATAAAAGATTAGCCACCTCTCCTTGATCATAAAAGAGGACCATAGAGACCTCAATAATGCCGAGAGGACAAGAAGAAGGGGATGAAGGAGGCGATGAGAGTGGCTAATGGAGAGGGAAGGAAGGGCATTGAAGCAATCCTTGCCTCCATTGTTTGATAGGGGGCATCTTCCTTCACCTCTACTCATGGAATTGATACCTCTTCTCCCATTATCATCATAACAACAACCAAGAGATTCACATATACATACTTTCATGCGCCTACCATTATTTCTCACACATAAACGATTGGGAAAATATTTCAAATTCTCTGAAGTTGTAATTTATTGATTAGGATGGGTTCACTATGTAAATATCTAGGTTCAAATGATGTCTGTAATGTTCTCAAGGCATATAAATTTTATAAACCAAAGGAATTTAATAATTAAACGAATAAATAATACAATAATTAAATAAAATAATAATATATAAATAAAATGATTAAATGAAACAGAGAAAATGTTCAATGAGGGTAGGCTTACCACTGTGTAACCTAGGTCATGGTTTCTTGGTTCTAGGAAACAAATCCATTTTTTTAGACTGGAGAAGAAATTATTCCATGCATTTTTTATTGGCGACCACCTTCTTCACTGTGGCTTGCACTATTGACAACACCCTCAGACAACATTTGTTATAAAATGTGGGGCTAAGTTTCCCATGCTTATTATCAGTAATTGAACACCATTACAACAATGCATGTGATCTATCTACACATTGTTAATGTTTACTATAATGGATGGGTAAATGGAATGAATCGATTATTATCTAATGATTATTTTTTATGATGAAACTTTTGAAAACCGAAAGGCCATCTCATTGGGCCGCACCATCCAAACCTGGTGAGAGGAAGCCAACATCTGGTCATTATTGTTTTATGGAAATCTAGTCATGATTATTCTATGTCCACACCATCCAAACATGGCTAGAAGAAGGGGACTCCTGGTCACAATTGTTTAAAACAATTCTGGAAAAAATGATAAAGGGAATTTGCAACTCAATATTAGGGTTTTAGTTTAAGGGAATTTGCAACTCAATATTAGTTTTTTGTTTAATCTCATCCCTCATTTTTTGATGAGGACTAACAATATCCAGGAATTATTAAATATGGACCATCCATGTATTATTTATTAATTAAATCACCAATATTCTGAAACTTGGATTTTGAAATATGGATTCCTGTTGACGTAATTATGGGTGTCTTGATCAATCTCGTTGTGTTTCGAATTTCCTTCGATACCATGAGTTCCAGAGAGGTGCCTGCCATAATATATTTTATGGATCATAAATATTATTGTCAATTCCTAATGCTTCGCTTCTTTCAAAATAGTTGGAGGGGGTCATAGACCTCATTTTGTAGTTTCCCATTGTTTCAATAATTTCTCTTGACCAAATAGAGAATTGAAGGAACTCGAAAATGCACCAATCGAATAAACACAATCGACGTCTGATCTCGACTGCTTTTTATCAATTGTATTTTCTATTAGAAATATGATTCGATGTGATTAAGGATGGATAAGTGTACTCAATCAATATTGTGTCCTAGAAACACCATCATGATTTTGGATTCTTGATTGGATTGTGTTTATATTCTCTTAGCATTCAATTAATATAGACAAAATGCAAAGCAATGAACAATGGAGCTAACCATAATATTATTACTTCATCTCAACACATATATATTGTATACCAATAATTATGTCGATGTGTTTTCTTTAGATTTCCCTGAAGATAAATAGATCATATCTTGCATTTATTTATTGGATTCAAAGAGGTGGAGTTTTGCGTAAAGAACATAAGAGAACTTGAAATACATTTGTGATAAACGAAGTGAGGTTTCTTGAATGCGATTTATTTATATTTCAACTTTTTAGTCCATTTTGTCACACACATGACCCATAAGTATCCTTTTAAGGGATGGGGTATAAATTTATTCGTTTTTCTCAATCATCTTCAATTCCCTATAACTAGGATTCGATCATCTTCGATTCGACTCAGATTTTCCAACGACTATAAATTTGTCCAGATCCGAGTTCTGGATAGGAAGTTATGGTATTTGAATTTTATTTTGGCCTTCATCGACTAGAGTCACTTATTACCATGTGGCACCCACATGGATCCCTGTCACCCAACATGCCTCATCATCATCACATACAAATACTCTCCCAACCTGAGGTTGACATTTGTCTATCTCTTATAGGCTTGTTAAATTAATTAATCATTATCATAATATAACCTCGCTCTATACCAATCATTTAATTAATCCCCATTAGGGATAATTAATCTTCATTAATTCATTAGCCTTGTAATCACATTTTTATTTGGCTTAAATTATTGACCCGGTAAAAACGAGGATTATTTCCCTTTCACCTTGGGAATCCTATAATTCGGGGTGGATTAATGTTAATTATTATATCAATACCCCCTTATCACATTAACATATAATCTAATCATGTTACTAAATAGTTTTAATTAACTATATTATAATATAATTAAATATATCAAAGGGCCACTTACGGTTATTAATATCAATTAACGCCTAAGTCACCAGACTCCGGCATAATTACTCTCCACGCTTTCATGAACATACCCAAAACTCCCGAATGTCAAATTCCCGATGAAGTCCCACTTATGTTATATTGTGATGAAAATATAATTAATTATATTTGATTATAATATAATTAATTACATTAAATACTTATATGAATATTTATGCAAACATTGGAACAAGAAAGGTAGGTTCGGACCTTCAGCCCTTTTAGCTCGTACACATTAGCACCCTAAACATCCTGGAGACCCAAATTCCTGAAGCCCCTAAGTCCCGGAGGGTCCCCACTTATACATGTTACACATTATACAATATTTTTAAAGGGAAAAAATGGTTGGCCTAATCCACATGAAAATATTATAATAAACTTATTTATAATGTATTATATTAGAATACGTTTCCTTGATAATTTCACCTAGGTTTAATAAATCCCCAATATTTTATTTAATATTGGAATGAGGGAGAATTTAAGGGTCAAATACTTCGGCTCTTCAACACACTCTCCATTCCTCCAACTTCCCAGAATCTCGAAGTTCCAAAGCCCCGAAGTCCCAGAGTGGTCCCACACACATGGGTTATAATACACATATAATATAATTATTTGGGAAAATATTGACCTCTTCCACATAAGGGTTTTATGATATTATGTTATATATTATATTACCATAAGTGTCGTTGAAATTTGTACTTAAGAATATTAATTTTCCATTAAGTGCTTACCTAATGAGACTGGGCCTGAAGCCTTCAATAGTTATCACAATGCAATCACTTCAACATCTCGAAGACCTAAAATCCTGAAGTGGTCCCACATGCATACATTACATATTAAATAATAATTTAAATGTAAAAGGATTTGGTCTCATCCATGTGTTCATTGTAATATATTAATTTTATAATAAACCCCATCAAAATTTGTACATAGGATTTCATAAATT
>SNQJ01S0009955.1:18611-31558 GCA_010110895.2 Picea sitchensis | reverse complement strand
CATTCTCAGCTTCTTCTCCTGTCACGCAGATTCTCCTCTCACTTTTCTCACCTGCAGAGCTCTCTCTTCTTCTCTCTTCAGCCACCAATTCATCTCTGTTCCAGCGCATTATATAGATTCACCACATGCAGAGGTTTTCCTTGTGTTTCTCAACTCCAACTGCAGTTTCCCTTTCTTTCTTTCTTTCTTCTTCTTTTCGCATGCCAACATTCTCCCTGATTTTCTGAACTGGCTCTTTTCATGCCTCCTCTATGCATGCCACATCATTCGTGTTGTTTCTTAAAGAAAACTATTGGTAACTTTTGCTGCTTAGTCATGACCGTGGCTAAGGCGCGTGTTCTTATCAGCAAAGATCCAACGCTGTTTCAGCATAGTTTCCAGCACTGTGTTTCAGCCCAGCGCTGTGTTTCAGCATCTGTAACATTACTGTGTTTCAGCTGTTACAACACTGTGTTTCAGCATAAGTTCCAGCTCTGTTTCAGCATTGTGTTTCTGCATCTGTGTTTCATCATCTATGTTCCAGCATCTGTGTTCCAGCATCTGTGATTTAACTTCTGTGTTCCAACTCTATTTCAGCACTGTGTTTCAGCCCAACGCTGTGTTTCAACATATGTACCATTACTGTGTTTCATCTGTTACAGCACTGTGTTTCAGCATAAGCGTTCCAGCATCTGTGTTCCATCCTTTGTGTTTCAGCATTTGTGTTTCAGCATTTGTGTTTTGGCATCTGTGATTCAGCTTCTGTGTTCCAGCTTTGTTTCAACACTGTGTTTCAGCTTCTGTTTTCCAACATCTCTTGTGCGTGCTCTATAACCAACCTATTTCCATCAATGACAACCTTGACCATCTGACCGATTGCCATCAATGACAACCTTGACCAACTGCGTCATCTCTGCTATAGCCATATTTCCAACCTTGACCATCTGCGTCATCTCTGCTATAGCCATGTTTCCAACAGGGGCTGCAAAAACCCTACTAGATTTCGGTACTCCACCTTAACCTACTGACATTATAAACATTTAGCTAAGTGATAAGCTATGTCCTTTTTCATTCTGGTCCAATAAAATTGTTTCTTAGTGGTTGTGATCATTTTCTGATAACCAGGATGACCAATATAAGGTATTTTATGTATTTCATCCATTATGAACCTATTCAAGTCTTAATAATTTGGAATATACAACCTACCTTTGTAAGTTAGTAGGCCATCATTCGACAATTGATAACCCTCATACTTCAACCATGTGGGTTCATGTTCTAGGTATGATCTCACAGTTTTGAAAAACACATCTGGTTCTTGTGCTATTTTGACTCTTTCCTTGATGTCTAGTTCACGTGTGCTTATAGCTGCCAAGTGAATCACTTTCATACTTCTACTAAAGGTGTCATCCACCCTATTTTGTTTATCTTTAATATGTTTGATTTCAAAATCAAACTCACTAAGGAGATCCATCCACCTAGCCTGTCTAGCATTGAGTTTGGGTTTTTCGAACAAATATCTCATCCCACTATGGTCTATCATAAGTACGAATATTATTACTAAGAGGTAATTCCTCCACATTTTTAAATCATTTACTATGGAAGCCAGTTCCAAATCGCCTGTCACATAATTGATTTCATGCTCATTCAGTTTTTTGGATTCGTAGAAAATCACATGCCCTTATTGCATAAGGACTCTTATGATTTCATCCTTGTAGGCATATGTACACATAAGAAATTCCTTGTTTGGGTCTACAATTTTCAACACAGGTGCATTGGTTAAAACGTGTTTCAACTGTTGAAAACTATCTTCACACTCAATTGTCTAAATGAATCTAACTCCCTTTTTCCGAAGGGAGGTGATTGAATAACCAATATTGGAAAACCCATTTATGAACCTCCTATAGTATCCTACTAGGCCCATAAAGGATCTGATATCAGAGAAATCCTTTGGGGTAGGCCAATCCATAATGGATTTTACCTTGTCAAGATCAACTACCACTCCTTCTTCAGAGATAACATGGCCTAAATAATGGAATTTGTTTTGGAATAAGTCACACTTACTAATATTCGCATAGAGCTTGTTCTCTCTCAACACTTGAAGCACTAACTTGAGATGTTCTTCATTTTCTTCCATAATATTAAAATATATTAGGATATCATCAATGAAAACCAATGCAAATATTTCCAAGAACTTTCTTAGAACATTATTCATTAAGCACATAAAGGTGGTTGGTACATTGGTAAGCCCAAATGGAACCACCACAAATTCATAGTGTCGATACCTCGTCCGAAAGGTTGTTTTTGGATGTATTCATACTTAATTTAGACTTGATGTTATCCAAACCTCAAGTCAATCTTGGAGAAAATTATAGCATCCCTTAATTGGTCAAACACGTCATCAATTCTTCGCAAGGGATACTTATTCTTAATGGTTATCTTGTTGAGTTGTCTATAGTCTATGCACAACTTGAGTGTTCAATCCTTCTTCTTCAAAAAAAATTCAATGCCCCCCAAGGAGACACACTAGGTTGAATGCAACCTTTGTCCAACATCTACTTTAGTTGTAGTTTGAGATCAACTAGCTCTGGTGTAATCATTCTATAGGGTGCTCTAGACATTGGCACCACTCCGTGTACAAGTTCTATTTAAAAATAAATATATCTTCTTGGAGGTAGACTTGGTACTTCTTATGGAAACACATATTTATACTCTCTTAATATGGGATGGTCCTCTAGTCTTGGTTTATTGTCCTCAACAGAGTTCAACACTTGTATTACATACAAAGGACATCCTTTTATACAATACTTCTTCACTTGAAGGGATGATATTTGTCTCACTGAGATAGGATTTTGAATTCCTTGTAGGGTTCTTTTCCTCCCTTCTTCATCTTCACACTCCAATGTTTTATTATAACAATAAAAATTGACTTTATGGGTAGCCAACCACTCCATGCCAATCAAAAGGTCATAATATCCTAAAGGGAGCATGTTTAGGGTTTCTTGGGTGGGAAATCCATTCAAAGTGAATTGGCATGCTTCTATGACCTCTGTCACTTTTGGTTTTGTTCGAGTGGCTAGTTGTACCATGCATGATTTAGCATATTTTACTTGCTGCAATTTACATTTATAAACAGTTTGAGGGGAAACATAACTCATATTAGAAACAGGTTCAATCAAAATGTAAAGTAGATGGTTGGAAATCATACCTTCTATCTCCACCACTGAATCTTAGTGGTCAACTTGTTTATTATCCAGGGCTGCATAAATTTGTGGCATGCTCCTAGCCACATCATTGACTGTGGTAGCCTCCTCGATGTTGTATATCCTCCTATTGTCCTATTTCCTATGTGGGTAGTCCCTCAAAAAAAAAATCTTCTCCACACCCCCAACATTTCAAGGGTTCTTTCCTTGTATTATTTGTCTTTCCTGGGGTGGATACAAAGGGTTTATTTTCACTTTGAGACGAAATTTTTTGTTGATACACAATCTTAGTAGGAAGGCTCATCTTAGAGATCTTTCTTTGATTCTTAAATCTTGAGGATTTAAACCCCTTCTTATTGAATCCCAAATTATTTTTATTTTTCCAATCCTTATGAGGTTATGCCCTGTTCTTGGATTGCTCATAGAAGTACATTGCCTTTCGAATATTGTCTTATAAAGTCTTAGGTTCATGAAACTCAATTTTGTCCCAGAATGACTAAGTTAGTCCACTAAAAACTCATTGCATATTTACCTTTTCATCCTTTATGTATGGAACATACCTCATCAACTAAAGAAATTTGTTGATATATTCATCTATTGTGAGTTGTCCTAGCTTGAGTTCATAAAAATCCTTGGTATTTTCATCATAGTATCTTTCAGACATGTACTTCCTCTTAAAGTATTTCTCGAATTTATTTTAGGAAAAATCCTTCTCATGAACTCCTTTCACATTTGTAAGGTCCTCCCACCAAATGGAGGCCTTCCCATTCAAGTTTAAAATGGTTATTTGGGCCTTTAAGTTTTTAGAGTAGTCATGGACTTTAAAGTGCTTCTTCAAGCCAAGTAGCCAAACATTTGCTTCTTCCCCTTTTTTATTTTCTCCATCGAAAGTGGATGGTTTGGCTTTCTTAAACTCTTCAGGGTCATGGCTCTTGGAATGTTTCCTCCTCTTTCTTTTCCTCTGAGAATGCAAACTAGTCTCACTGATAGACAATTCCTTGGAGTTGTTAGTACCCTCACTAAAGGATTATTCAGTTGAATCCTTGATGTTAGCATGCCTCTTGGCTCCATGTTGGGCCTTCTTTTAGGTGATTCTTCTTCTGTTGTTACTTTCAATACCATGTTTTTGTATCTCAGGTGGGCTTTGGGTTTTCTTAGTATGATGTTTATCCACGTTACTGACTGTTGGCCCATGTTGCAACTTCCTTTGTATATCTGATAGGATTTGTAGTAGGAATGCATTAATTTCAGTTTGTTTTTCCTATTATTTTATCAACCTTTAATTGTCTACCTTGCAACTTTATAATTATGCCATGAGGCTTCTTACAGTTTCAACCGAATCTGGAGGGGTTTCCACCACCCTCCTCTCATCAGATTATTTTTCTCTATTGTGGAATATTTCTCCCAACTCATGGTATGTCACCATTCTTTACGTTGTATTTTTCCTTGTTGTTCACTGATTGTTTAAGTGTTGATAAAAAAAAATTATATTAGTTAACTGTCTACTAATTTATGAACAACACATGCAACTTGTGAGGTGAGATCGACTTCATTATTTGGTAACATTAGAAATAAATAGTTCATATTTTTAAAACATGTAACAACAATAGTAAGTTTTCTTCCCCTCTTTAGTAATAGATTTTACATAAGCTTAGATAGGATGCTACCACTTGAAATTTCTCTAATAAAATTTTATTCACTCATTCATGAGTCCAAGTAGATCTAGTGTTGTTTCCTACTCTGATACCAGTTTTTCACACACCTGCCCCCTAAGTATCCTTTTAATGTATGGGGTATAATTTTTTTCTTTTTTCTCAATCATCTTGAATTCCTTGTAACTAGGATTCCATCATCTTCAATTCGATGAGGGTTTTCCAACGACTATAAATTTGTCCAAATCCGAGTTCTAGATAAGAAGTTATGGTCTTTCAAGGTTATTTCATCCTTCATAAACTAGTGTCACTGATATCCATGTAGCACCCACGTGTCTCCCTATCACTCGGAACACCTCCTCATCATTGCATATAAAGACTCGCCCAACCTGAGGTTGAGATTTGTCTAGCTTTTATAGGCTTGTTAAATTAATTAATCATTATCATAATAGAATCCCACTCTCTACTAAACATTTAATTAATCCCTATTGGGGATAATTAATCTTCATTAATTCATTAACCTCGTAATTACCTTTTTATTTTGCAGAAATTATGGGCCCGATAAAACCGAGGATTACTTCCCTTTCACCTTGGGAATCCCACAATTAAGGGTGGATTAGTGTTAATTATTATATCAATACCCTATCACATTAACTTATCATCTAATAATATTACTAAATAGTTTTTAATTAACTATATTATAATATAATCCTACTAATTATAATATAATATAATTAAATATATCAAAGGGACACTTAGGGTTATTAATATCAATTAACGCCTAAGTCACCAGACTTCGGCGTAATTACTCTCCACGCTTTCATGAACATACCCAGAACTCCCAAATGCCGAAGTCCTGAAGGGGTCCCACTTATATTATAATGTGATGAAAATATAATTAATTATATTAGATTATAATATAATTAATTGCATTAAATTCTTATATCAATATTTATGCAAACATTGGAACAAGAAAGGTAGTTTTGGACCTTCGACCCTTTTAGCTCGTACACTCTATCATTCCAAACATCCTGAAGTCCCAAAGACTCAAAGTCTCAGAGGGGCCCCACTTTTACACATTACACATTATATAATATTTGTAAAGGGAAAAAAGGGTTGGCCTCATCCACATGCGAATATTATAATAAACTTATTAATAACATATTCTATTTGAATACGTTTCCCTAATAATTTCACCTATGTTTAATAAATATCCAATATTATATTTAATATTGGAATGAGGGAGAATATCCGGGTCAACTCCTTTGGCTCTTCAACACACTCTCCATTCCTACAACTTCTCAGAGTCCCGTAGTCCCGGAGTGGTCCCATGCACATGGGTTATAATACACATATAATATAATTATTTGGGAAAAGGTTGACCTCGTCCACGTAAGGGTTTTATGATATTGTATAATATATTATATTACTATAAGTCCCCTTGAAATTTTTACCTAAGAATATTAATTTTCCATTAAGTGCTTTCCTAAGGAGACTATGGGCCAAAAGCCTTCAGTAGTTATCACAACGCAATCACTTGAACATCCCGAAACCCCAAAGTCTTTAAGTGGTCCCATGTGCATACATTACATGTTAAATAATCATTTAAATGGAAAATGATTTGGTCTCGTCCATGTGTTCATTGTAATATATTAATTTTATAATAATCCCCATCAAAATTAGTGTGGAGGATTTCATAAATTTCCAATATTTATATATGCATATATATTGAATTTGTGTGTGTGTGTGTGTGTGTGTTAATAACAATTTCACACGTCTTTCACTCTCAATGCCCGAAGTCCCAATAATTACGAAACTATTAAGAGGTTGATCATGGGTGGATTAATCCGGTTTAGTATGTAATCATTCAGCCTTCAGATCATTCTCCAGTTCAATCTCCACTTCAAACCTCCAGAGCCCCGAAGCTCTCAAGTGTGTTAATAAATGATCAATTATGATTTTGTTAACACACACACACACACACACACACACACACACACACACACATATGTATTACCATTTTCCTGCATGTATTCAATGCCTGGAGAAATTTAAATGAAAAATTATTTTCCCATTCATGAAAAATAAGAAAAGGAAATATGGTTTTGCATGCTTTATAAAATAATTTAATAAAATCCTAATCCAAGGAAATCTCTTTATTCTGGAAATTAAAAAAGTAATTATAATCTCTCCCTCCTCATGGGTAAATGAGTAAATTTGTTTCCTTATTACTTTGTTTTACCATTCTTACCAAAATTTAAGGAAATTGGTCCTAAGACAAAGAATTTCCTCCATAGTAAATTTTACATTTTTACCAGAATTTACAGCGTATCACAATTAAGGGGGTTCTTCCCAATTTTGTAGGGAATTTAACCCAAATTTAGCATAAATGTTTATTAATGCCCAAATAGAATTTTAAGAGCTTTGCATTTTAATTAAATTAGGAAACTTCATTTTTAATTCCTAATTATTTCTCCTTAACACCCATTTATAATGACTTTTAGTGTTTTTTCAATATTTGGGTTACTTTTCTTAATCCCAAACATAGATCTAAAATCCTCTAAGTTTTTTGGTAAAAATATTTCAACCTAGAATAAAACACTATTATGCATAAATCTATCTTTCTCCTTTTTAGATGCTTAATAAAGATTTTAATTGTTCATTCATCATTTCTTATGCATGAATCAAACTGTGAAACTTAGTCAGCCACAATATTCATTCCCATAATTTGGCACAAGCAGTTACAAGGTGAATTTGGTCACCAACATAAAATTTAGCTGTAATATTTTCACATTCACACTCAAATTTTCACGGCACTTTTAACATAAAATTGAACTTATATTGCTCTCAAACACAATCTATAATTATCTCTGAACTTAACACTACATATATTTTAGAAAAATATACTTATCTAGAATTAGAAAATGTTGTAATTGCTGAAAGGAGAGCCCTTTTCCACTGAACAATAAGCACAACAACTCTTGGAATGGTTTATCATTTCCCACCCCCTAGCGAGATCATGATGCCCTGAGAGATATTCTTCCTTCTGTTCAGCAACATCCATGGATGGAGGTTACTCTCCTCTTCCCACAGGAGATTGACAGACCTATTTTCTCTCCACCAGGCAAGGGGGTCAGCAATGAGTGATTCCTTAATCACTCATCTTTTCTGCAACCTCGTTTATAACCTTGGTTGGAAAATGATACCTAGCAGTTCTTGTACCCATAATTTTTTATTTTTTTTAGTTTTATTCAGAACCAGAGAGTTGCACACGCTTTGCCTCTTTAGAAGTGGTCACCAGACCCATTCCTCTTGCATCCTCTCCTCTTCCCACGATTTTCCTTCCTTTTCTTTCCTTCCCCGTCAATATTTTGTGGGTCCATTTCCCAAATTCGTGGGTCATATCAGGAAGTTTCTAGATGGGTACTCTACCGATATCCTCATTGACTCTTGAGGTATACTTCCCGACCACCAACTTGACTATTAATTAAATTATCTAAGTCAAAGGATTGTTCTGGCTCTGGAAAATCTCAATCCAATAGAGTATTGGTCTGGTAGGATTCATTTCAACCATTATTGGTACTGTCACCATCTCTCTCATGCATCATGATCTACATTGGCATCCCCTTCAACAGTTATCCAACATCTTCCATTTTATTTACTAACAGAAATATATACATTACCTTCTATAACAAAAAGTTCATTAGTTTCAATCCCCGAGGTGTAGGACAGTCGGTGACGAAGTGTGTTGTTAAGCCACTCTGTGTTGAAAAAGTCACCGGTTTGAAACCTGCGGGGACAAAAAATCCAACCATGTTAAGGGTTGGTGTGGCTCAGGCCAGGTGCGATCCCCGGGTGATTTTGACGGCTTAGATACCCCTGAGTCGCGGTTTCTCAAACCAAAGGTTAATCCCGATGCCAAGAAGATACAGACCAATTAACAAAAAAAATAAAAAAATTCATTAGTTCCAACAGCGACACATAATCAATCTTCCCATAATCTCTTAAAAAACTATATTTATATTTACAAACTAGAAGAAACAAAGGTATTACACATTTTAAAATAATTTTAAAAACCAACTAAACAAATGGCATCAACTTTATTAAAGAGTTATAGATGCAATCTAAAATAGACTTGCTTATTAAATCTTTGAGAAATTAAGTTTTAAATAAAATTCATAACGTTAGCTTTAAAATAGACATCGTTCGCTCGAGCTCTAAGTATCTAAGTGTTTACGCTCTAAATGAATCACTATGAAAGCTAGATAGACAATAATGGGTTTTAACATAGAAATCTCATTGAATTTATTTTAACTAATTTTAAATTATAATAAAATTTACGAAGCTTACATAGTGACAATGTCTTTTTACATGAAATGATAAAAACGCTCAACGAAACTTACTCTAAACAGAATTAAACTCATAGCAAATAAATAATCAATTAAGTCATAGAAAATTAAATAATCAGCTTCTTATTAAATTTGTTATTTTGTACCTTTGATTCGTAATTATTGTTACTATTAATGTTTGTGAATAAACCAATATAAAAGGTACATAATTGAAATTTAATTTTAAAATATTATTAAAGAATTAAAATTTTAAATAGTATTATTGGGTGGTATATCAACCTTCAGCGTCACATGCTTCCCATCATGGTCATATGCATATTCTATGAAAAATTGTTCCAATGCAAATGATATTGTAATGGATTTTTTTATTTTTATTTTTTAAATATAATTAATAGATTGCATATGTGTCAATAATAATTCAAAAGTAACTCCCTTTATAAAGGTTGTTTTAATAAATGTTTTTAGATGTTAATATTGGTTGAATCAAATGTACATATACTTAGTTAGTTTATTTCAGTTTATAACAAATGTTTTATGGCAGCGTAGTCCTTGCTTAAAATTTGATTTATCTTGGATACAACTCGTAGAAATCAATGTGAAGAGATTTGAACCAAGAAGATAGAAGATTGTAAAATCTTACCATGAGTGTATTATGGAAAATTGAATTCTTATAATCTACTAGCCAGATCAGTAAATTGTAGGCCAATTTTGAGATCAATGGTTAGTGCACTAACTTATTTAGAATGAGTTAATGCATTGTTTGATACATTAATCATCTGTTTGTTTCAAATTTAAATTTTATTCAATTAATTATTCATATTTATTTTTATTTTCATTTTTCATGTCCCACTCATAGACATCTTGCACCCAACACTTATGTCATATACATTTTGCACCACAACATGAGATTTAATAATTTATAGAATATTATAACATTGTACCAATATTTATAGTAATTTATATAATGTTATAACACTTTTTACTTAAAAGAATAGTATAAACAATTATTTAAATTTTATTCAATATTATTTTAAATGTTTTTAAATGTAATTTTGAAATTTTGATTTTGTTTATGATAATAAAGGTTTGTACATGGAAATTGATCCTTCTTGACTGTAGAGTTAAAATGGATATATACTTGTATATACTATTTTATATTAATAATAATAAATAAATTGTAAAATAAAATTAATGATATCTATCCTATAATATTAATATTAAATATAGTATTCATTATTAATATGTGATAATGTTTTGTTAAATTTTATTCAATTATTTATTCATATTTATTTTTATTTTTCATTTTTTATGTTCGGCCTGTTTAGTGATATACATCTTGCACCCAACATTGTTGTCATATACATTTTGCACCCAACAATTCAGTGATTAATATGTGATAATGTTTTGTTAAATTTTATTCAATTATTTATTCATATTTATTTTTATTTTTCATTTTTTATGTTCGGCATGTTTAGTGATATACATCTTGCACCCAACATTGTTGTCATATACATTTTGCACCCAACAATTCAGTGGGTTGGTGGGTTTACATTTATAGTCATGCTTATGTATCACGAGATATTATAAAATTGTCTCAAGATTTATAGTAATTTATATAATGTTATAACATTTTTTACTTAAAGATAGTATAAACAATTATTTAAATTTTATTCAATATTATTTTTAATGTTTTTAAATGTAATTTTGGAATTTTGATTTTGTTTATGATAATAAAGGTTTGTACCTAGAAATTGATCCTTTTTTATTCTAGAGTTAAAATGGATATATACTTGTATATACTATTTTATAGTAATATTAATAAATAAACTATAAATTAAAATTAATGATATCTATCCTATAATATTAATATTAAATATCATATTCATTATTAATATGTGATATTGTTTTGTTAAATTTTATTCAATTAATTATTGATATTTATTTTTAATTTTCATTTTTCATATCTACTTGTTCCGTGATATACATCTTTCACCCAACACTTCCGTCATATACATTTTACACCCAACAATTTCGTAGATTGAGTGACTTGGAGGTTCACATTTATAGTCATACTTATATATCACTAGTCCTACAGACTGCAACATGAGATTTAATAATTTATAGAATATTATAACATTGTATCAAGATTTATAGTAATTTATATAATGCTATAACACTTTTTACTTAAATAATAGTATACACAATTATTTAAATTTTATTCAATATTATTTTTAATGTTTTTAAATGTAATTTTGAAATTTTGATTTTGTTTATGATAATAAAAGTTTGTACCTGGAAATTGATCCTTCTTGACTCTAGGGTTAAAATGAATATATATATATATACTATTTTATATTAATATTAATAAATAAAATATAAAGTAAAATTAATGATATTTATCCTATAATATTAATATTAAATATAATATTCATTATTAATATGTGATAATGTTTTGTTAAATTTTATTTAATTAATTATTCATATTTATTTTTATTTTTCATTTTTCATGTTCCGCTTGTATACATCTTGCACCCAACACTTTTTTCATATACATTTTGCACCCAACAATTCCGTGGGTTTGCTGACTCGCGGGTTCACATTTATAGTCATGATTATGTATCATGAGTCCGCAACATGAGATTTAGTAATTTATAGAATATTATAACATTGTACCAAGATTTATAGTAATCTATATAATGCTATAACACTTTTTACTTAAAGAATAGTATAAACATTTATTTAACTTTTATTCAATATTATTTTTAATGTTTTTAAATGTAATTTTGGAATTTTGGATTTTTTATCCTTCTTGACTCTAGAGTTAAAATGGATATATACTTGTACATACTATTTTATATTAATATTAATAAATAAACTATAAAGTAAAATTAATGATATCTATCATATAATATTAATATTAAATATTGTATTCATTATTAATATGTTATAATGTTTTGTTAATTTTTATAAAAAATTATTCATATTTTTTTTTCATTTTTCATGTCCCACTTGTTCCGTGATATACATATTGCACTCAACACTTCTGTCATATACATTTTGTACCCAACAATTTCGTGATACACATTTTGCAGGCATCACTTCCGTCGTTTGCAATTCGACCCCATACCACTCGAACTGAAAAGCTTCACTATACCTGAACTGCCCAAATTCACTACAGACAATATTGTAGCATGTTAAGTAAACATTTAAGGGTGTGAGACGTGTTAGGTAAACATTTAAGGCTGTGAGAACAGTTCAAGCACCTCGCTATGTGTAAACATTTAAGAAAGAATTTGTGTGGCAGAACTTACGTACCTTAAGTATTTAATAATAATAAAAAATAAAAATAATAATAATAACAATAGTACAACAAACATAAAAATATTTATAATTAACAAAACTTAGGATAAATTTAGCTAGCTGAAAATGCTAAGACAAACATTCGAACCAATGCTAGCATTAATCCAAATTCTAGCAATGCATAAGAAAATATATGATTCAGAAAGACTGTATATGATCAAAAACTTTGGATATGCTAACATATAAAACATTGAGAATAGTGAAGTCATTGTACCAAGATTTATAGTAATTTATATAATGCTATAACATTTTTTACTTAAAGAATAATATAAACATTTATTTAAATTTTATTCAATATTATTTTAATGTTTTTAAATGTAATTTTGGAATTTTGGAATTTTGATTTTGTTTATGATAATAAAGGTGTGTACTTGGAAATTGATCCTTCTTGACTCTAGAGTTAAAAT
>SNQJ01S0009955.1:0-18561 GCA_010110895.2 Picea sitchensis | reverse complement strand
AGAGTTAAAATGGATATATACTTGTATATACTATTTAATATTAATATTAATAAATAAACTATAAAGTAAAATTAATGATATCTTTCCTATAATTTAATATTAAATATAGTATTCATTATTAATATGTGATAATGTTTTGTTAAATTTTATTCAATTATTATTCATGTTTATTTTTATTTTTCATTTTTCATGTCCTGCTTGTTCCGCGATATACATATTGCACTCAACACTTATGTCATATACATTTTGTACCCAACAATTATGTGATACACATTTTGCAGACATCATTTCCGTGATTTGCAATTCGACTTCAAACCACTGGAACTCGCAAGCTTCACTATACCTGAACTACCCAAATTCACTACAGACAAGATTGTAGCATGTTAAGTAAACATTTAAGGGTGTGAGACCTGTTACGTAAACATTTAAGGCTGTCAGAACCGTTCAAGGGCCTCGGGTTGTGTAAATATTTAAGAAAGAATGTGTGTGGCATGCCTCTTTACATACATTAAGTACTTAATAATAATAAAAAATAAATAAAATAATAATAACAATAGTACAACAAACATAAAATATTTATAATTAACAAAACTTAGGATAAATTTAGCTTGCAGAAAATGATAAGACAAACAGTCGAACCAATGCTAACATTAATCCACCTTTGAGCAATGCATAAGAAAATATATGATTTAGAAAGGTCGTATACGATCAAAAAATTTGGATATGCTAACATATAAAACATTGAGAATAGTGAAGCCGGCAATAAGACCTCCAATCTATTATCCAATTAGATCATGACATATATGGTACTTTTTATTATATAAAAATAAATGTTTTTAGTTCCCTAGTTCCAACAATAGATATTATGCAAATATTTGTGGTCAAAGGACAAACTAATAGGAATTCAACGAATTATAGATTGCTATAGTCCCTCTATGCTTACGGCAGGGACTAATAATAAGTGGCCAGATGTTAGATTAACATTCAAATCATTTTGACCAAAGGACATCAACTATATGGTGGCGGTAGTGATTCGATTGAGGAAGCAAACTATGCCCTAGAAATTTGAACACTTGGAAATATTGCAACATTTTATAAAATTCTAAATATCATTGTTTCATGGATAGTGTAACACACACGAATCCCCAAACCTTAGGCTTGTGGGGCATACCAAATTTATTTTCTTAATCATTAAACTAATTCCAAATATAATCTCATAGATCAATTCTTCTCCCTGAGAGATTTTCAGTGTCTATAACCACACTCAAATCTGAGCTCTGGTCAGAAATATATGGACTTCTAAAGTTTCTAAGGCATTATGCACATATGATGTCACCCTTTCCATGTGGCATCCATGTGGAACTCTCTTTTTAAGGAATTCTCTTGCAGGATGTCCTATTACTCAGTTGTGCATTTCTCCCATAGCTTGTGCCCTGCAACATTATCGAATTCCCGTGTTTGGGATTTTCCATTTGGTTAACCACTTAACAAATTCACAAATCCTTTTTCATCCCGTAGTTTTCAACATTGTTGGACTTTCTCTTGCAACCTCTGTTCATCGGAAAGTCAACCTATCCCACGACACATTTCTCCCCACAACCCGAACCTTCAAAGCTATCAGGTTCGACCTTTGGGTTCACTTTCGCTAATATTCTTCCCATTCATCTATCTCTAACGAACGATCATGATCCAGTCCCAAATATTGATGAATGATCAAGATCAAACCTTGGCATTTAGTCAATTGCTTCCACTTTCAACCTTCAACACTGCAATTTAGCAGGTCCCACATGTACCCGATCTCTACATGTCAATATCTTACTTACCTACACTTGATGATGTGTCCCCTAATGTGGCATGCCAACAGGGCATGTTGAATCATAAAACTAATGTGGCATTCTCTTCTACATAAAACCCTCATGAGGAAACTTTCTCGTCTGATGGATCAGATGGCTAACATATGCATTGATCAATGACCCATATCTATGCAGGATCCTAACATGCATAGTCTTTAACAAGGTCACCATGAGACTTCCAAAATGTCCCTCTCTGAAAACACTTTCTTGTGGAATATGACTGTTGAGAATGACCCCGATCAACGATCCATATCTTCGTGGATCCTTAAAATACATGATGGATAATGGGTATAACTTGACCCCAACATATTTAATGGTCAAGATTCATTGAAAATATACAACTCTCATTCTTTCGGGCTCCATCTCAGACCTACAATTTTTTTCGTCATGTGTCAAACTACTAAGAATGACTATCTTTTTGCAATCTGCATTTTGATAGGCTTCTAGGCTCACACATGCGACTTATCCTTACACTAATCCTTCAAACCTTTTTGGTCCTCAAATTCCCAATGGACAGTCCATATTTAATCTCCACATCTGACTAATGGTTGAGATTTACTCTCAAGGCTTATCCCTTTTCTCCTCTAAAATTAGGGTTCCACCGCACTATTCCACCCTTCATGTCAATCCCCATAGCTTTCCACCATGATTTCACTAATGGCCTCAACCAATTGATCCTCAACACATAACCAATGAGGTGGATTCCACTTTATCCCCATGTGGACTTTCACTAGCATGACCTCACCAACTTCTGAGTTAACCACTTAAACTTTAGGCAGGGGACTTTTAAATAAAAGAAACTACAAGGTTCTCATGGGATTCTTCCAACCCTGAGTTTTGATATTTCTACATTAAGGAAATTCTTCCATAGAGACAAAGGGGAAAATCCATTATCTGGGTTCCCATCTTTGAATAATAGAGGTTGTACATGGAAAAAATCTAAACAAAGCTTGACCATTTTCAAGACTTAGGTCATTCACATATGCATTCAATCAGAAGATACACAAATATGCAAGATTTCCCAACTTATACGAAATCCCAAGATCATTCACCCCATACAAGTTTCCAAATATGGGTTTGAAACCAAGAGCATTCAAAATGCATCTAAATCATGAAAATCGTTCATAGAATAGATTACTACTCATTCAAACAGTATAAGGCACAAATCCCTTCTATATATCACAACGTTCAAGGAGATCATCATCAACAAGAAAAATCAACGTATGCAAGGGCCAAAGGTCATACGTCCATTCCTCTTCTCTTGAACTCTAATCACGACCATACATTTCCATAATTTCACAAACATAGAGATCTTGTAAATGAAATGAGCATCAAACAAATTGAGCACACACACACACACACACTTATTTTCTCAAAAGTACTAGTTGGGAAAACTGACCGAGGTGGGCACTTTTCCACCCAACCATAAGATCTACTGCACTTAGAATTTTTACAGTAGGCCACCCCTATTCCAAGACATCATACCACTAGGGAAAGCATAGGTTTATCATAGGAAATCTATGTTAAACATGAAGTCCACTATCCTTCACTTATAGATTACAACAAGAATCCCTCTGCCCACTGAGACCAGGGCTACCACAAATCGCTTAGATGTTTTCCTAGGTAGATATAATTGCACAAGTGAGTCCCTTCACTAACTCTGCAGTCCCTCAATGCCCTCCCATATCAATGTTGATTCATTTCCTAGCAAGCATTAGATTCATAACCCTCTAAGTTCAAGTCAGGTAGGGGTTTCTCTCTACTCTGTCCCTTGTGCATAGCTCATGCATTTTATTTCTATGGAAAGTTCCTTCTTCCCTCCCTGGTTATCCTCTTATTTCTTATGTAAGAAGTCTCCAAGGTTATCCCCCAAAATGTGGTGGTACTTTATAGTACTTCTAGTTGGCAGTCTCCGTCTAATCCATTTATTACGCCCCCACACCTTTATGAAGTTTTGTATTACTTCTCAACCACCAAGCCTATCCTCATTAATTGACTTATTGAGATATGGAAAAAGGAAGGCAATATACTTCAAATTAATTAAGGAACTAAGTATCTCTTAGATGAATTTTAACTATTTGGGTATGCAAGGTAATTTTGAATCCCCACACTAGTTTTTCACTTTTGGTATCATGATCATGTTGTGCCAGTAACCAACAACCCTCCATTTTCTTGTAATTTTTCTTGTTGCCCCCTCTCACTCAAGAAAATGCAGCCTGCGTTATTTTTCTTCTTTCAAAAATCCTTGACTTGTATCATCTTGATGATTTCTCCTCCCACTCTAAGAATGCCACTTCAAGTTTCATATTTCAGACAAATTGGTATATTTCAACTTTGAGCACTTAAACAAATTTTAAGTTGAGTTGTTGGTTTTCAAATGAGTTAGTGTAAAATCCTCATGTGTACACTAGAGGAGTTACATCAAACTCCTCAGGTGTACACTAGAGGATTTCCCTCCAATAGATCTCATACCCATCGGTGAGCTTCGGGAAATTATCTTCGAAGAGTCTTTTTCATCATGAAACTTTATGCCAACTCCTCCAATTTGATTGGAGGAGTTCATATAAACTCCTCTGGTCAAACCTGAGGAGTTGTTGTATTACCCTTCGAAAAACATCGATACCATTCATACCAAGTCCTTTGGTATACACCGATGAATTTCCCATGAAGTTCTTTGATGTATACGAGAGGAATTTTCACCAACTTCGTCGATTGTACCTTGATGTCATATCACACTTATTGCACCCAAAATCCTATAAAAGGAGTCTCTCCCCCTTCACCTATCCACATGTTTTCACTAAAATACAGAAAGGAGAGGATCAAAGTGATTTTCCTGTCAATTTGCTAAAGAGACAAATATACCTCACAATCCATTTACCCCTATCCATCTGTCAACGAACTTTCAAGTAAGCTCTCATTTGGTCATGCCCTTTTTCTTTCACTGATGAATCATTTTAGGGTTAGTGTTTTTATTATTTATTTTTAGCTTAATCTTTTCCCTTTGGACCCAGATATCCCAAGTTCTTTCTCAAAAGCGGCTCTCCACTTCTACCTGTGACAAAACCTCCCCCTCTTCCCTCGACCTTCCTTTGTCATCTCTCTCATGGTTATACTTTGTGTGAAATTATTTCCACACGGTAGTCTAGTCAACATTGAAGCCACATGGATACTCTATTAGGGCCAACCCAAACTCTATTTCTCCCTAATCCAACATCCCTCGGCCCTCCTTTTACCCTAGCCCTAAACAAAATCTATATGATAAATCCTCTACAAGACTTATAATTTTTTTGAAAATCCTTTAAAACGAGGAAACGTAAATTGAACCTCTTCGACTTCTTCGAAGGTTTTCAGAAAAAATCCTTCGGTATCATCGAAAGATTTAGTCTTAACTTCATTGGTTTTAATTTCTCATGAAAACACTTCATTTTAACTACCCCAGTACCTATAGAAAAATTTGTATCAACCCGCCCGATCTACTCACAGGGTTTAATATTGTCTCCTCTGGCTTCATTGGATGAGTTAATACTAACATCGTCGGTTTCTATACTTTCAAACTCATTTCTCCACATGACTTTCACCATTTGTTCGGATACTTCTTCGTGAATTTACCTGATGTTTTTGGAGCCTTTTGCATACTTTCTTGTGGTGTGCATCGAAGTATTTAATATTAACTCCTCCAATATCCAATGGAGCAGTTCGTAAGAACTGCTCTAGTTTCAAGCTCTTTTGACCGCTTTAACCTAATTTTTTTTCTGTAGTTTCTCACTAAGGTGTCCACTATGCCTGCTATTATATGATCATCATCAAATTTCTATCTTCCACCCAATATTAGCACCAATTATTCCTAGGGTACTTCATATGAAATACTTAGACAAATTATTCTTGGATATACATGTATCATTTATGAATTTGTATTTTCATTGATCTCATCTTCACTTTACAAATTCATATATGTCTCCAAGGAAGAACAAAACCGACAAATCACCAACCACAAAATATTTTGGAAGATATTTCTAGATTGAAGATGAACCGAACATTGTTGGGGGAGTGTACAACAACCCCTCTGGATTCTTGGAAAAAGGAGAATATGCACTTAGATAACAAAACGTATATTAGATGTTTAAAAATAAAACAATTGCCACTGATGCAGAGGACCAAGATGAACTTGATATTTACAAAAATATCAGAATATTTGGAATTCATAGAGAAATGACATGCACTATTGTATTCCCTTGCACTGATGCCATCGCCTAGATACTAAATCACGTGGACTTGGGGAATAGGTACATTTGCAATGCTAGGGGAGAACCTATAGCATCATTCCATCCTGAAGACCTAGATAAATTCTATCATATAAATAAAGGGACCAATAATATTGATGACAAACTTCTTGGCGAGTTCAAGCATACTTCCAAGGATTTATGCCACATTTGGTACAAGCCAGATAAGCAGTTCAAAGTCAGACCCACTGACGGATATCCCACTATCGTTCTTAGAAAACCTTATCAATACAGGGTGGCCATGTTATGTAGGTTTTACGGGGAACAATATGCCTCTAATTTTACCCTATCATATATGTCGTTGATATACTACTACATAGACAAAGGATTTTCGTTCAACTAGGACAATATCCTATCAACAAACCTCATGGAAGTCATCATAACATTTGTAGAAGCCCATCCTGGGACCTTCCCGAGGTTCCATATGTCATCATACCTTCTAGAAATCATGTGAGTGGCCCAAAAATACCTAATTATGGGTTGGTTATGGCAGTCAACATACACAACCATTCACATATACTACAAATTTATCTAGGAGCACAAGTACATAAAATAATACCAAAACATTTGTGAGTAGTCCTTGCCATGTTATATGATTTCATATTTTGCACACCATCCTCCTGTATGACCGAAAAAGAAACATATTTCATAAATATTATTGGGGATTGGTATTTGATGGAACATGACACTTATATCAGGGTGTATGGTGACATGAAATCCCCTCATCTTCTTCCTCGGTTTTTACTAGACATGATAATACTCCAAGAAGTATCTTACAAAATGGTAATCAATGGAGTCAGGGGAATTATTCATAAATATAAGAAATATATGTGGTCACCACTCCCACTATACATGAACACCTAATTCTTTTATAACAAAAAATAGGGCCAGGAAGAAATGGATATATTGTTATCATATCACTTTGAAGAAGAGAGGTTAAGGAGGCATGACCCGAAAAAGGTCCTCAAAGAACATTTCAATAAACTAGGCATGTCATGGGAGAACACATCAAAATATTGTGAAGAAGAATAAATACATTGTAACACAAGGAATTATGAAGAATTCATATTCAAGAGACAAGGCAAGCCCATAGGGAGGATTGCATATGGAGAAAGAGCAAGAGAAGGGTCCAGAAATAAGGAAGAAGAAGAGGAAACAAAAAAAGGATCTGCTAGAACCACATCTGTGCAGTTGGGATCTGTTGAGGAAGAAGAAACCATAGAAAAGAAGAATAAGAGGAAATGGAAAAGGTACATAAGAAAAATCATGACGCGGCTGAAAAGAAGATAAAAATTGTAGAGGAGGATAAAGTCAAAGCCAAAGTCTATGCAACAACAACCACTATAGAAGAAAAAAAAAGGTAGTTGCATATAAGGGAGTCGAAAAAAAAGTCGCAACAATCGATAAGGAAACAATATATGCAACAACAACAATGAAGGAAACATAAAAGGCATCTAAGGAAGCAGTGGACAAAGTAGCTGAAGAAGAACGACGAAAGAAGGACGCTAAAATAAGAAATGACGATGCTCAAGTGATGAACACCGATATCCCATAGATATCAACAGTAGGCACCAATGTACATACTCCATTCATCAGGTTAGGTTTTGGAATTTATACTCCATTCAGGCCCAGTGAAGTACCCAACCTAAATAAATTCACATACGACAAAGTATTAGGAAGAATTGTGCATGAACAGGTGAAGAAACTGCTAGTAACCGGGGGAAATCCAATATCAGTTCTCACGCAAACCCCCATAATAGGAAATGTCAGCGATGACTCAATAGACATAGCTTACGGTGTCTCTTCTTTCATCAATTCCACATAATATAATGTTTTCAGAATCCACCGACAAAACCTAGAGAAAGAAGCAAGGATCAGGGAGCTAGAGGAGAAGCTTCACCAGGTAAAGATTGATGAAGTAAACCTTTAAATATTTAAGGAAAGCATCTATAAGGTCATAATGGAGCTAGAGGAAGCTATAATAGGAATGTACACACACCTACACATGTTCCAGGATATGGCTTCCACCATCATAGATCACCATAGTAAAGTGAAAATTAAACTCACCTAATTCAACACTATTAGAGAAGGAATGAAAAATATTGACAGGTGGATTGTAGAAAACCTGGATGCACCAATCTAGATCTATCATCACTCATGTAGGGAAAGAAATAAAAATATATATTCATTGGAACACTTCCAACAAGCTAGACAAAGGGTAGATAGATAAATAACTATCTCAATGGAAATATGTTAACGCTTGCACAAGGAAACAAAATAATTGATCAATATATGTCATCTCCCCCAGTTAGAGGATCTTGGAAACAACCTCACAATGGAGGAATTGGTTGATAAGATATAGGATAGCACAAGCTATAGATGAGAATTCATCGATTCATCCACCAAAGTAACAACGGACTTAATAGAGAAGCACCTCATTCAACCAACCAAATTCCATACTATGATCTAGGAATTCATGGCTACATTATCAAAGGATATGTAGACCCTTGAGGATAGCATAGCCATGCATACAACTACCCTAAAATACCTAGCATACCATAGGATCATATTTCTGTATGATCAACTAGAAATTTGGATAGTATACCTCTGAGACAAGAGTTTGTGAACAAGAAAAAATAACAAATTCAAAATTTTGATTCCCTATACTTTATTTTGTCTTTTATGAACTACTTCTAATTTTTTCTTCACTCTGTACACATGCCATCAAGTAGAGGGAAGATGAACATTTTTTGTAACAATTTCTTTAAAGGGAATACATGAAGTCACAAGGGAGTTAGAAAAAGTTGTATAAATATAGGAAGAGGCCCAATTTGAGGGGGATCTTCAAGCTTGGTATACACTCTATAACTTTGTTTTTGAGAAAATATTGAGTTAACTAATATTGAGAAACTGTTAGGGTCAATCTTTAACTGAGAGGCATACTTTCATGTGTTGTTGTTTTTCTTAGAACTATTTCAAGTGGAATGTATGTTGTTTTCACAGACTGTAAGGACATTTGTTTCTATTATACATTTATAATGTAGGTTATGTTTCTTTTGCAGTGTTGTTGTAACATCCCCATCCACATAGGCTCTGCCACACCACATAATATATTTTTTTTTCATGCTGATGCCAATTTGTAACATCACCCTTTACTAGCACTAACAAAATGATCTGATACCAATCTATAACATTATCCATCTTACTATTGAGCAAAGTTACTCCCAAAATACAATGCATAAATTCTACTTTTAACATTGATCAACACATAAATATTTGAAGTAATTCGATCAACCCCAAGAGGGGTCACACCACCCAACTTTCCTCTTTTTACACAACTTATAACAGTGGAAGTAACATTAAAAAAATGCGCGCACAACCATTATGGCGTCACACACCAATTTTATTTCCTTGTGTGCACATACTCCTTCCTTGTGCGCACCAACAAATCCAACCTCTTGTGCACACAGAGTAATTCTCTGACTTCTCCGCGAAGACTCGTGACCACATCATAAGGTTAACTTAACAGGTAAGCTAACAAAAACAACCATACTCATGTACAACTACAAATATTGACTATCACCACCACACTTACATGTGCAAGAAACATAATACAAAATAACAACAATTACTTATATGCAACAACATACAATAATTAAACCCATATTAAACATAGAGAACTAAGCACACAGTAAATGAGACAAGCAGATAAAGGAACTTATCTTTTATGAAAATTCACCAACTGTTCACGAAACTCAGTTCCTCCCAGACATAAACTTTATTTCTCATATGATCAAGGTGGATATCGGTGGCCACCCACCTTTTCCAACTGACTCAAAACAATTTTTTAGAAATTTTGGCAATTTACTATTTTAGTAGTTTTTAACTTATGGGGCCAGTTTGAGGGCCTAAATGATGTTTTTTCATGATCAAGAACCTCAATGATAGACAAGGGCTCTGATTTATGCCCCTAAATGAATCTCCTTGTCAATACCTTTCCAACGGCCTATCGTGCACCCTAAATGGAGAACATATGCAAAAGTTACGACCCAAGAAGTTAATGTACTAACTTACCCCAACAGGGCCCACATGAATTTTGGCACTTCATCTCCTATGGTTATGTTTTTGGATGTCTAGGGTTTTGGAATGCATATTTATTGTAAAAATTCCTTCAAAATCTCATTGTACTCATCTTCTTGCGAATGAGCATAGTCGTCACACCTCTTCTTAGAGATAAGCTACCACCATTCTAGAAAGCTTGTTTTCAGTTTGTATTTTACAGTTTTCAACATATTTCTTATTTAATAGAAGTCAAGTTTTACTATATCTCGGTTATTTTTCATTGTTTCTCTATGTTAACATTATAAATCTGTTGTTTCATTTCGTTTCGCTCATAAATCCATATCAGTGGTATCAAAGAAGTCTACTCTTGGTCATTTTTTAATGCATGTCCCGAACACGGTCAGGGTATAGAGAGCTGGGTCTCAAGCTTATTTGTCTTGAGGAAATCTTTTCTTGCATGCCCAAGAAACCACCCATGGAAGGCGAAAGGAAAGACAACGTGACAGGGGATCCTTTCCAAATGTTGCTCGAGGAAGCCTTTGAGTGACAAAGGAACGAGATGATGGACAGCTTCACCCAAATCCTTCGATGACTGTCGACAAGTGACGCATCCACCTCAAGAAGAAGCGCCACCCCCTTCAAGGTATAGATAAATTTTTATATTCCTATATTTGAAGGTTAAATATATGTGGATGCCATATATAAATGGTTAAACCTTATACATGGGTATTTTTCTGTCCACAACTTTTCCAATAGAGAAAATATTATATTTGCGCTCCTCAAGGTTGTCCCCCATGTCAAATATTGGTGGGAGACTTTATGTGAGAAAAATGAAACAAAGGGATCCACATTATTTGCAATTGTACCCACATAGGATTCCTTCATGTATGTTATTAAGGAAAAATACTACCCTGTTTGAAGTTATGATGACATGTATACAAGATGGAACACATTGTGGCAGGAAAGAGACCAAACAGTCCTAGAGTTCACCAATGTTTTCCATACCTTGTGAACCAAGCTAGGTATCAAATATTTTGAGCGACATCTGGTTTTCAAGTATCGTGGTGGTATGAATAGATACATCCAGACAAAAATGGAGTTTTTGGATATTTCATCCTTGGGTGCGGCCTATCGATATGTCGTCAAAATCGAGAAAAAACTTAAACAAAATACACGACAATTTTGGTCTGGGAACCCCTCATAGGAGAAGCGGAGAAAGGGCAACCCTAACCTATAGAACACATAACAAAGAAAAGATGGGAAACCTCATGAAAACTAGTCCAATCTGCAATCAAATAAGGACAATGGGAAGACGTGTTGGGCCCTTCGTTTTGATGAATAGAAGTTGCACAAGATACGCTGCAACTTCATTTTGGAGAACAAAAGTTGTGCAAGATTGTGAGGAGCTAGACAATGGACTAAAGAAAGAAACAAAAATAGGTTGGAAGGATAGTGCAACATCAGTTTTGAGGAAAAAAGTTGCAACAAGATCAAGAAAAAGAGAGAAATCTTAGGTTCTCAACTAACAAAATCAAATATTGGATTATATATATGATACTGATATGATTGTAAAAGGTTTGTTGGCCTAGGATTGTTGTTGTTGTTGTTGTTGTTGTTGTTGTTAGTGTTTTTTTTGTGACGAGATTCACTGTTGTAATGGTCCATACTATTAGCATAGCTGAGTTTTGGAGATCTGGGTAAGAACTAGACTATCAATGTATTAGAGTTTTGTATCAGTCTAGATGTAGAGGAGCAATAGATTGTAACATTGTCTCATATTTGAAGAGGATCATCCTCTTATTACTTGTGCATGAGAATTGAGTTGTGAGAAGAACCTGATTTGCTAATATAATTGAGGCCCAAAATTTGAATATATATTATGTATTTAGTCTCCTGAATGTATTGATTGTTTCTCTGTATTATATTTTATGTCTCATATACTTAAATTTATTCATTATGAATGGCGACGCAACCCTAATTTATTTATTCTTAGTTAGGAAATGTTTAGAACTACTATAGGTTTAATATATCTTCCACAAGACTAATATGAATCTTGATAACTTAGAGGTTTGTCTAAGGATTTTCCTTACCCTTCCCTCTCTTTCTTGTCTCAGTTGTGCTTCGAGTGATACTTATTCCCTCCCGAAAAGATGAAAATGACAACACTCTAGACTAATTCGGTACATTTTGTTGGTAACTTGAGAAGGACCCTCATCTGATCACTTTTACGCCAACAAAATGGTTTCGTGGCAGGGACCTATGTTTTAAAAGGGAACCTGTGAGGATAATTCTTCCACGGACCTATAGACATGAGATTCAGAAATGGTGGGAATGAAATTGTGATGCCTTTATATGGAAGGAAATAGATTTGTGAGGTAAAAGTGAGAAGGATACAAGAAATTTTGTCTTTTATTCAGAAAGATCGAGCGACCGGTATGAGTTATTCTGGGTAAAAGTTCTGGAAGAACTATTCCATTGGATAGATCGGATCCAAGAAGATTTAGAATTCCAAGAAAGAATCAAGACGACGTGTACTTGGGATATAGAGAATATCGCAACGCTTCATTAGCTGGATCACCAAATTACACGAGTGGTCGATTTCTGGGTTAATACGACTCTGGAGGGATATTTCATTGAATTTGAAGCTGAGAATCACCAATATTTTTCACGGGCGGAAGAAATTTTCAATAAAGGTGCATGTGGAAGACTATTGAGGGAAATTTCCTTGTGGATCAGAGCATTCTTGATGGAGGATGGGATGATAAATATTCCCTCATCTAATATGGCAGCCTAAACACCTATGCTTGGGGTAGGGTGATTTTGGGGTAGGATCATGACCTGAGAAGGGGGAAGGGTTCTTTGATAGATGGGGGAATATCAAGAAATGAACGCAAGAAATGAGTGAGCCTTAAGTAGAGCTACCATTATTGAGAAGTGGTGGCTCATAAAGGTAAAGAAAGCAGCGAAGCAGTCCGAGCTGTTGCAGAAATAAATCAGTGCAAGAGGAACAGATGAAATAAAGAGGAAGCAATTGAGGAATGTAAGAAGACAATAAAGACTATCCAGTCTAAGATTACAATAGAGAGAAGTGTAGAGAGGAAGGAGTCCCTATATGGGTGGACAATAAGAAGAGTGTGTAGAAGCAAGGGAAGACAAAGCAGTTCTAGAATTTGTAGGTGATCAAGAAGATTATACTCTGATATCAGGAAATATCGAGAATTAGGCAGAGAAGCCTTCTCGAGAGGAAGAAAATGAGACCCCCCAAATCAAAGAAACCCATTTAGAATTTAGTGGAACCAACCCCGAGTAACCCGTCCCCCAGGTGTCATCTATACTCATGGTAAATTCTACACGTCCTACTTATGTTATTTATATTCCATTGCATCCAGTTAGTCAGAGCCAGTCTCTAAGTGTAAATGCTGGGAGGATATTGGGATCCCCGGACATATCACAACCAATACCATTAGGTTTCATTCTAATAGGAGTAGTGAGACCCATAATGGCTGGAAATATGGGAGGATCAATCGGCCGATACCTATAATTCTAGGGTAAAGGGGATGAGGATGTAGAGCAACATTGGTTCTTATGTGAGCCCATCTAGAGGTCTAGAGGGACTCTAGATGAAAAAGAGTTAGTATAGTTTCAGACTACCTTGATGGTTCATGCTATCAAATGGTACATGAAGGCTATTAAAACAGGGGTGCAAGGACAAGCATTCATCCTTGTCCAAGTGCATTTGAAGTTCAGTGTCGAATCAAAATTACCTCAGTTAGCGAAACATGCTCTCTCTGAGTTGCGAGAGATTCAACAAAGGGAAGGCAAATATTCCTCGGAGTACAACCATAAATTTAAATATGAAATTGAGAGACTAGCGCATCCAATTCACGAAGATCACCAGAGGGAATGGTACATTGAAATACTACTACCTCTGACGAGAATTCCTTTAACACAACAAAGAATAGCCACATTAACATATGCCTTAGAACAGTCGATGAAGATCAAATCCATGGAAGGTTATCTAGGGTATCTAAGGATGCCATGCCTCCAGTAGATGCAAATTTTTCCCAAATCCATGGAAAAATATCAGTTCTAATGGAAATGATTAAATAATTAACCACACCAAGACCAGGACGGCCCCAGGTTTGGTGCACAGGATGCTACACGGAAGGGTATTTGAAAAATGAATGTCCACTCATGAGGGGAATGTGACCTCCTCACAATCCGATGGGACCCTCTTCAGGACCAATGGGAGGAGTTGTGCAAGTATCTGCGACTCCACCATTCCATACATCAGGTCTATACAATACCTTCCAAGGTGTTCAAACATCTCAGACAATTGAGTATTGTGAGATTTTTCGGACACATGGGCATGCATCGAGGCAGTTTCCTATCATGCATAAGTACATGACTACTCCCAATACAATACACTATGAGTTCTTTTCATCTACGACCCATGCCACAAATCAATGTAGAGCGTTGGATGCACTTGCTGACAGATTAGACCAGACATCATTCAAAATAAATGAAACCCCTCAAGGACCTGGAAGAGGCTAGGTAGGTGGGGCTGGAGGTGGATTTAGAGGAGTAAGAAATGGAGGAAGATGATCGATATGATGTTACAACTGCAACGAACAAGGTAACCTGGAAAAAGACTTCCCTCACCCAAGACAACCATGGTGATCTCACTGCAGCAATAATGGGCACGGAACGAAAGACTTCCCATAGCTGATCGTGAAATGGGAGTATTGGGTTTATCAACGAGGAGCTAATCTCATAAGATCAGAATTAAAAATGGGAATCGAGGGAAAACTACCTAATATTAACATCATTACTCATGGAGGAGATAAAAATGGGGCAGATGCAAACAATTAGTCCAAGATTCAGAAAGTTGTTCCCAAAGATGACAGTTATGACTCAGTGAAACAAAAGTTGTTTTTCAAAAATGAAATAGAAATATTTAAGAGCATCCCCATTCCAGAAATAACAGAGAATCCCCCTAAAGTCTCTTATCAACCTAACCTTGCACAAGCCCCTACCTCAACACCGGAACCTAAAAATTCTGCAATTCCAAGGAGACACCCTGAGCAGTCTCAAACTGTAATCAATCTTTGGTTTCAATTTTTGCTTGATATCCTAGGGGATGAAAAACTTACGGAGAAGTTGTGAAACACCCTATACCTAATATTGGGAAATGAGGGAACCCCATAAGCCATAGTAAGGACCAACCTCCCTAAGAAGAATACCCAGAGAATACAAGGAAGGAAGGTGCGAACATTATTGTTTTTTAGGTTAGAAGCCCAGCTAGATGATTTTGAAATCAATCATGCTAGATTTGGGATCCGATGTCAAAATACTACCCAAGAAGACCAAGGAAGCTTTGGGAAAACCTTAGTTAGTATATTCCCCGATCCAGTTGAGAATGGAAAACCAGTACTGCATTTTGCTAGTAGGAAGGCTGAAAAATGTGGAAATAGATGTTGCGAGAGTTAAGACCACAATCGGTTTTGAGGTAATTAAAATCATGGGAGATAAGGATCCCTACCCTGCTCTTCTCGGAACTCATTGGGAATATGACAACTATACTATCATTGATCTAATGAGGGACACCATGACGTTTGAAGCAAATAGGATAAAAGTAGTTTATCCCTTAGATCCATGTTTAGGGCCTAGATATATTGAACTAGTGGACCACAATATGGAATCATATGCTCTTGATCAATTATACACCATAAGAGCAGGAACGAGACCAGATTACATGAATCTCATTGCATATGGATCAGTAAGTTGGAGAAGCATACAATCTGCTGACAAGGATTTAAAAGTAGTTATTGATAGTTGGCAGCAGGGTTCTTATGAGAAATTATCAAGACAATGCATAATTGTCAAGGCAACGAGATGGATTGGAACTGAGGTCAAATAACACCCGACATATAATGGTACCTCAAAAGTACATAGTTTTCTTACCATCATGGAAGAGGAAATAACGACAGATCAAAGGATCAAAGGATCTTCATTCTTTACGTAGCCTTGTAATATACCCCCGCTAGATGGTGGGCCAGCCATAAATGCTTGATTATAGAGTGGGAAGATGCAAAAAAAGCCATAAAATGTTGTTTCCAATGTAGGGATCAACTGAAAGAAGAGATGAATATAGATTTTCAATGTGCACAATTGTTCGATGGACGGTCTAACCCTAAAGTGCATATTGAACATTTCTTAAAGCACTGGAGAGTTGCGGAAGTACCCTCTCATCTATGGGTTCAAGTATTTGTCCATTCATTGGGGTCAATCCCAAAGGCATGTTATATACATGAGGAGACTAGAAGACAAAAAAATTGTTGGCAGACCTTACAAGACCAATTTTGCAAGGATTTCTCCTTTACAAGTAAGTACCCTAAGCTCAACACAGTCCTTCAAAGAATCAGGGAAATGATTTTTACTGACATTTGTAGAAGGATATCAAGTCCAGTAGTGTGTGTTGATCATGTTCATTTACTTTAGTCTAGTTTGGGTCTTGAAATTGATAAGATACTTATACCTTGTTGTAAAGTTGGGAAAGACCTATAAAAACCTGATGACTTATAAGAGCTTATAAACTTAGCCATTAAATAAATGGAAGGTAGTAGGGAGATTCAGGATACCATGCCTAGTCACACCTATAGCTCCTATAACCATCCACTGAAGTTGCGTAAAGTTAATATAGGGAGTGCAGAGAATCCTAAGATAACTTCTATAGGATATTACTGGGATGAGAAAACTATGAATTAAGTACATAGCCTGTTGCGGAAGTATGAGGAATTGTTTCCAAAAAAATTCTCTGAACTGAAAGGTATAAAATGAGCCATGGGAGAAATGAAAATTTAGTTGAAACCCATCTCAAGAATGGTGAAGCACAGACCATACTGAATTAATCCTATAATAAAAGAGAAGGTCAAGAAAGAAGTGGAAAAAATGCTAGTGGAAGGACTTATTTTCCCAATCGAAGAGGCAAAATAGATTAGCCCTGTAGTTATCTAGAGTAAGAAAGGTACATAAGACATTCACGTTTGCATGGACTATAAAAGTTTGAATTCTGCATGTGTGTGTGATCTGTTTCCAACACCTTTCAATGACGAAGTGTTAGATCAAGTTGCGGGAAAATAATTTTATTCGTTTATAGATGGATTTTCAGGATATCACCAAGTCAAAATCATAGAGGAAGACAAGAAGAAGACTACACTCATAAACGAATGGGGAACATTCACATACAACGTAATTCCATTTAGATTGAAGAATTCCCCTAAAGTTTTTTCTCGGAATGTGATAACAGCATTTCAAGAGTTCATCCACAAGTTTGTAGAAACATACATGGATGATTGGATGGTATAGATCCTGTTAAAATATCATTTCGGGCTACTCTGGTTAATGTTTGATAGATGTCATGAAATTCAGATATCTCTTAATCTAAGGAAGTGTATTTTTTGTGTACGTCTTGGCAACCTGTTAGGCCATATTGTATGCAGACAAGGAGTCTGGGTAGACCTAGCTAAATTTGTAGTCATTATGAACATGCCACCACCTACAAGTTCTAAATTTTTGTGCTCTACACTAGTACATACAAAAGATTACCACGGGTTCATCAAAATATATGCAACTATCACCGCATCCCTAGAGAAATTGCTGAAGAAGTACAAACTATTCTGGTGGACAACAAAACATGACAAAGTGTTAGCACTGAGAGTCACCCTTAGATTGCAAGAGGATAATCCTAGTACCCATCAAAATGTTTGTGGAAGTAGGTTTATGAGTGGCATTCAAATGAAAAACTCTCAGTACAAGAATGATTTAACACATAAATTGGACAAGCAATGCATAGGGAAATTAGGTTCTCATTAACTTCAGTCAGTGGTTTAGGCTAGAGGTGAGAGGAAGGAAGACTTAGTGAGAAAGGTGGACAAGACTTCCATGAGCATCCAACCTTCAAGCAGTTTGGTGAAGAAAAAATTAGGCACAAGAGCACTCTTGAACTCAAGTTAAATATAATGAAATATATCTGCAAGATACCAAATATATAAAATATGCAAAACAGAAACGAAATGCTAGAAATAACAGAATAACAGTAAAATATCTAGCATAATCTTCACAATACACAGAAATGATTCACGAAATAACAATAGAAATAGCACTTTGAATCAGATAGCAATGTTCACAGGCCTCTTCGAGGGGGCAACCTCCAATCGAACTGCGCTCTATTACAATAATATCCAAGCTAGGGTTCTCATACCCTCGACTCCTATTTATACTAAAAATAAGCATCTAGAGGAAGATCCTTCTAGAAGCGGAAGCTTCTATTAGGTCTTCTTACATCTGCCTTATTCTATTTTATT
>SNQJ01S0009954.1:57370-104865 GCA_010110895.2 Picea sitchensis | reverse complement strand
ATAGAGGGGGGTGAAAAGAGAGAGAGAGAGAGAGAGAGAGTTGATTTGTGTTAACAGGAATGTGCATGTGTTCCTATTACTAATAACAAACATGCGTGCGTTGTTTGAATTTCAAAAAATTTCGGGCGAGAGTGAAAAAACTAGCATACGTGTTTGTTGATTTGGTTGCCTCAGTTTTAGGTTCAGGATGACAAACCTAGTGGTCTGGTGTGCAAATACATAAAAACCTCCATTTTTATGAATTCCTATCCATATCTTTGTTTTTCAAGTTATTTTTCTATAGTTTACACAATTCAGTTATTGAAAAAACTACAGAGACAGATAGAGTTTGTTGTGCATATTCCAAATATACCATTTTTTTAAATTAATAATGTTTACTATTTTTAATCTATTTTTGTCTTGACATATATCAAAATACTAGAATACATACCGCTATTATTTATGCTATAACTTTTTGTCGGCTTAACCATTTCTCGAATGAGTTATATGTGGCACTAGAGGATACCAATATCTACGATATAAAAATAATGTTTTGATCATGTTAAGACCCTCTTAGCCTACACGGGCATAAGATGTTTTAATTTCAAGGATATGTTGACTTTGATAATTTAAAAAAATATATAAAATTAATATTATAAATTTCCAAAAAATACACCACACAAGAACAACGGGTTCTCTACAAGTATACAAGTTTTTGGAATGAAATATCAATGTTAAGGTACTCAACACTTGCACGAACAAAAACATATACCTTATATTTTGTTGGAAAAATAAGATAGCACTGTTAGAAAAAATCAAATTTGACATAGTTATTGACAATTTCTATAAATTCAAGTTGTATATTTGGAAATCTAATTCAATTTTATACGTTTCATCTTCTTAAACCATATTAAAGTTCATTGTAAAAGTACCTTGAATAATCCCTCCAAGTTAAAAAATTGTTGATTTTCCAGGTTTGCATTTCCACTAACGCGTCATGAGAAACCATCATTAGCTTGCACTCACCCTTGTATAAATTATCTCAACAAGAAGGAAGTATTTTAGCAGTTGGTCAAGTAGTGTTATAGAAGACCTCAACACCTCAATGAATTGTAATTAGAATTGAAAGAGTTGGTTAGGTAGGCTTGTGATCTTTCTCATCAATACACAACCCCATCCCTTGGATGTTGTTTTACACACTGATATATTTCTAACGGTTCAAAAATCACCTCAATTGGATTTTGTATGTGGAACTTATGCCTCTCATGAGTTGACCTACCTTGTTGACCACCATGTTATTGAGTGGATGCAATGGAATCCCCCATTACTCACACTTGTGGGGCTAGTCATGTGTAGAATTTCAAGAAGATTATATAAATTCCAAAACCTTAACAATCATTAAGGGTTGAGGATGAAAAAAACCTAACCTTAGATGACTATGAGGTTATGTTAAATACTAGGCCACTAAGAAGAGAGGGGGTTCCATTATTTTAGAATTGTACTTGTTCCATAGTTGAGAAGAGCATCGAGGAGTGGATTTGAGAGCCTAATAGAGGAGGAGCAAGATTTTGTAGTAGTCATTCATGTCTCAATGTCAAAGACATCTCCATAGTGAGTGTCCTATGTTTTACTCTATATTTCTCCCCAACCTCATATATGAGGTGAGTGAGTGTCTCTTTCTTTTTACTTGCATTTCATAACTGGAGAAAAGATGGTATAACATAGGTCATATGTTGTAGTTGGGTTTTCTCCCGCATCGAGTTTCCCGAGTCACATTTTTTGTTCATTTGAGTGATTGGTCTATTCATTTGCTTATTCTTTCATTTTCAAATTTTAGTTATTTTTATAAATTTAAGCATTAAACTAATAAAAAAATTCTTGTATTGAAGGAAATAAATTGAATAAAAAAATATTTCAAAATGTTGCAAGATCTATTGTGATGAACTTTTATACCAGAATATCCACAACACTTTACAGATCTAAATGCATTGATAATTTAGAAACCAAACTCTAAAATATAATAATTTATTTATCCACAACACTTTACAGATCTAAATGCATTGATAATTTAGAAATCAAACTCTAAAATATAATAATTTATTTATCTCCACCACCAAGAAATGATTTCTTCTTCTAATAGATAATTTGCAAACATATTGTAGAATAAAAAAAATTATTTATCTCCACATGATATATATATATATATATATATATACAGCCTGAGTGGGCCTAATGGTTAAGAATATGTGTTTCCTCTTAAGAGGTCACAGGTTCAAATCCAGAGGGGGGTAGGGTATGTATGCCTTCGTAGACTTTATCAGTCAAATCGTTGGGCGAAGGGGGTATGTATACCTTCGTAGACTTTACCAGTCAAATCGTTGGGCGAAGGGGGGTCCCTTGTCCCACAAACAAGGGGGTCTCATACATCAATTTAGTGTGCTGGCTTGATCGTAACCTTAAAAATAGATTATTATTATTATTATTATTATTATTATTATATATATATAAACCAAAATATTAAAAAACATTACAATTTTATTTAAAAATATCTTAATATACCATATACTCTATTTTCCAAGTAATCTAAAACTAAAACATTATTAATGTAAATGTTTATTTGAATCATCAATAAATTTAACAAGTTATTTAAGCTATTCAAATCTTCATACCTTCTTGTTATTTGTAGCTATTCAAATCTTCACACCTTTTTGTTATTTGTAGCTATTACATATAGAACAATGTAATAGACATAGACTTCATTTTCAATTTCTTTTTGTTCTCAAAATAATGAGACATGATTATTCTTAATTTATATTTTATATCTCTTTATTTTAAATGTTAGGTAACGAGAAAAGAAATTAAATTAACAAATTGCATTTCTTTCTATTGTTTTCGCGTTTCGCATTGATAAAATCTCAAGCAAATTTTACCTCTTTCATAATATAACAAGCTCAATTACTTACTTGTTTAAGTGTAATATGTAAAATATAACTAAAAATTTAACCAAAAATAAGCTCTTGCATTTATATGTAACATGTGAAATGTACCTAAAAATCAACCGCTCTCTCATCTCAAAATGAGATATTGCCCTCTCATCTCAAAATGAGATATTTATATAAAAGTAACTTTGATAGAGTTAATTATGCATAAGTTTGAGGTGTCATAATTTTTATTCCTCAAGGCATATCTTTTTTTAATGTGTCTTTTCGCTCCCAAAAAAAGGAAGTATAACATTTCTTTACTAATTTTTTCTTTTATCCTATTATAATTTTTTTAATATTTATATTATTATATCTACTTGGTTAATATATTATAATATATTATAATTTCTTTAATATTTATATGATTATATCTACTTGGTTAATATATTATAATTTTTTTAATATTTATATTATTATATCTACCTTGGTTAATATATTATTATTTGTTGGTTAATATATTATTATTTGTTGTAGGTATCCATAGAGGTGTACACACTCATATAAATGAAAGGAAATATGTAAAAAGGTCTCAAGTTCGATTCTCATCCCGATTTATCTATGCTCTATGCTTACGGGTTGTGTGGACACACCTGTGGAGGTTATAGAGGTAGCAGATGAGAATAAGTGCCTCATACTTGAGGATGGAAGATAGAGAATAAGTGCCCCATGCTTGTTGACTCACCTGGAGGTTATAGAGGTAGCTTGGAAGTTATAGAGGATAGAGGTAGCAAACAGGAATGAGGGAGGATAGAGGTAGAAAACATAAATAAGGTAGCACACGAGAATCGACCCCGTATCGATCAAGGGTTGACTTAAGAAAGTTTACATTTTGTCCTCATAGGAAATTGAATAATAATAATTTTTAAATATGTTAAAAATGAATTATTTAGTATTTAATTGGTGAAACGTGTGACATGATGACTTTGATGTAACAATTTTGATTTTGATGTGACAATTTTTATGTTATTTTAAGCTGACACTAAATGAAAAAATAAATTAAAAAAATTCTATAAACATGTTTTCATCATGGGAAATTGAATAATAATAATTTTTAAATATGTTAAAAATGAATTATTTAGTATTTAATTGGTGAAACGTGTGACATGATGACTTTGATGTAACAATTTTGATTTTGATGTGACAATTTTCATGTTATTTTAAGCTGACACTAAATGAAAAAATAAATTAAAAATATTCTGTAAACATGTTTTCACATCATAAATTCATGGAGTATTACCTAAAGTTGTTTCTCCTGGACTAACAGTTCATCTTAATCTTAAAAAACAGGTTAACCACCCAAGATCCAAAGGCATCAAACAAGAAGAAGAATGATTAAGTAACATGGTTTTCATCATAAATGGGTCATGGAGTATGACCTAAAGTTGTTTATGCTTGACTAAGAATTCGTCTTAAAGAAACAGGTTAACGACCTAAGACCCAAAGACATCGAACAAGAATGATTAAGTGACATGGTTTACCTTAAATAATGGTGATGATAACTGTCCCCGCTACTAGTTGACAACTGACTTATAATATATTTCCCCACTATAGTAAAAAAATAAAATAAATCGTCATAAATTAATCATATTCATATCCCGCTAGATAGGTTTTCAACAACTGAGTTATAATAGGTTTTTCCAATCATCATAAATTAATAGTTATCATATTCATATCCTGCTCTGCAATCCATATCCATGTTAATGGATGGATTTTCAACAACTGAGTTTTTCCCAATCATCATATTCATATCTTCTCTGCAATCGATATCCATGTCAATGCATAGGTTTTCATGTGATAGATGGAGCACTACTATGGCATTAAACACAGCGAGGAGATGTTGATCTTAGATATCTGTAGAAAATCCTGCACAATATGGATGAGGGTTTCATGTTCAAATTTGCCTCATAGAATTGGACAAGTAATCATCCCATCAGACTCAAATCCACTAACACTCTAGACAATTAATCATCCCATCAGACTCAAATCCACTAACACTCTAAACAATTAATCATCCCATCAGACTCAAATCCACTAACACTATGACCGAGAGTTGGATGTGATTACCCTGGTTCATTTTCTCATGCCATGATACTCAAATCCACTAACACTATGAGTGAGATTTGGATGTGATTCCCCTGGTTCATTTTTTACTAGACCATCCACTCCATCTCCAAGAGTTACCTTCTACCTAGTCACCTTTTCATACTTCCCTCTTTATGTCTCACTTCCTATCCATTTGTTAAATCCTCGATAATCTCTATCTTCAAGGCAAATCCAAAATATGAAATTCAAGTTACTTTCTTTCACAGTGGCCCATTAGTTGAGTGATTTGTATATTTGTATAGGCACTTTCTACCAAAAATCTGAAATTCAAGCTGCTTTCTTTCACACTGGACAAATGTGAAATTCAAGTTGTTTTCTTTCACAAGTGGTTGGCCCATTAGTTGGGTGATTTGTATATTTGTACAAGAACTTTCTACCAAAAAATTGAAATTCAAGTTGCTTTCTTTCACACTAGACAAATGTGAAATTCAAGTTGTTTTCTTTCACAGTGGCTGGTCCATTAGTTGAGTGATTTCTACAGGCATATGCTTTCTACATTGTGAATCCTCATGAATTCTACATTTATATTTAGTTATAGATATCTTTCATAATCAAGGAGGAACTTTCTTTCTATTTGAGAAGTTACTGTGTTCCCCTAAAATTCAGAGAAGTTCTTAGTGCTCTGCCTGCATCGTCTAGCTCTCTTAGATCTAGAATTTTACTTTTGGGATATTAGTAGCCTTTTCCCTTGTATTTCATCTTGTGACTAGTCTATCTCTCTTAGATCTAGAATTGTACTTTTGGGGTATTAGTATCCTTTTCCTTGTATTTCATCTTGTGACTCTATTAAGTTGAGAGAATAGGTCTATTTTTAGCATTAGAGTTTTGCATTTGCCTACATCATATATTATTCCTTCGACATATTCAATATTTTTATGAATACCAAATGCAATGCTAGAGAAAGTCAACACTGACAGAGGGGTCAATGAACCTAAGGAGCAAGAACAAAACTGTGTATCCATTTACCATCATTGGATTACATGAGAAGAATGCTCGCAATAAGAAACAAAGAAAGCAGATAAGGCTCCCTAAAGCACTTGCTTACCATTGGTAAGTTCCTTTTAACATCAAATGCCAATGCTTGACATCTGTTTTAGTTCAAACAATACTAATTTCTGCTCAACGTGCTATATATATTTATAGTGATCAAATGATATCTAAGGACAAGACTTATAGATTGTTGAATGTAAATGTAGCCATAAATTTTCTAATTGTTGTTCACGACCTCCAAAATTGAAATTATGGAACCTACTTTACAAATTTATTTGCAAAGTAAACTAGTAAATTCATGCCTAATTTAGTAGGTTGGGCCGACCTTAGGACTATTGATAATTGAAACTGTGATAACTCAATCAAAAATTAACTTTCAGTGCTCAAACTTGGGTACAAAACCCCAATCAATGATTATAACAAAAGAAGGTCTCAAAGGTTGTTAAAAGATTTTTTTCTAACATTACATAGTTGTGAGAGATCATACGTTGAAATTCATTGGAGATTCTGGAAGAGTTTTCTTTCACACTAGTTCTTGAAGCTGTGTTTTTCTGGGGAAAATTCAGTTCAGAAGTAAACAACGCCCATGTGAACTAACAGTGTGCAATGGCCTGCATTCTCACGACATATTTAAAGCATAATTTTGTGACAAAAACTAACAGCATGCAATGGCCTACAATCCCACGATATATTTAAAGCATAATTTTGTGACAACTAGTAATTTTGGTATCGTGAGACAGTTTGGCTATCCATGCCTTCAGTTTCCATATCATCAAATGGAGCACGAAGGAGGGTCATGCTCTTCAGTTCTATATAGACTTATTATATCGTCAAATGAGCATGTAGGAGGGTCATTCTCTTTAGTTCTATCTAGACTTATTACACCTACCAAACATTTTATACAATATTACAATGGCATTATACTTCCCAGTTACATTGTGTGAACACCTTACCACTACAATCCCACTAATGCTAACCCTAGTGCTGATTTAATGAAAATAATTTTATACAATACTAAAATGCCATTATACATGCATTGTGAAAACACAGTACCATTTTTAGTTGCATTGTGAAAACACACTACCACTCTGAAGCTTTCTTTGAACTTTTTTTCCCAAAAAGTGGTGATAAAGATATGGGCTTATTTGACACCTGCAACACAATAATAAATTTGAAGATTTCTTTGATCCATTGAAATGCATTTTATACAATATTAAAATGGCATTATACTTCCCAGTTGCATTGTGAAAACACACTACCACTTTGAAGCTTTCTTTGAACTTTTTTCCCCAAAAAGTGGTGATAAAGATATGGGTTTATCCGACACCTGCAACACAATAACTGTGAAAACACACGACCACTTTGAAGCTTTCTTTGAACTTTTTTCCCCAAAAAGTGGTGATAAAGATATGGGCTTATTCGATTGTGGTTTATTTTTAAGGTTCTCTTTTTTTAATTGCGGTTTTTATTATTAATGTAGATGCACGGAGCTATTATTATGTGAGCTGTGAGATTTTATTGTCTTTTACTATTAGTTTGTGAGTTGACCCAGTTTTTTATTAGAACAAAACTGCATAGCAGCATTATCTGCCAAGACAGTTCAGCAAAGCTTGGATTTTGTAGTATTGACAATTCAGCGAAGCCTGGATTTTGTAGTATTGATTTTATCATTGTTGTGATGTGATCAACTCATTGAACAACCAATCAACTAGTTGCACAAAGTACAACGCACAACGCGATACCTTTTTGAGGTTGCACTTACTCTAATCCTTTGATTGAACCAATATCACAACGCGTTACCTTTTTGAGGTTGCACTTATTCTAATCCTTTCATTGAACTTATTGGTTCAAGTAGATGAGCTTAAAACCTACGCTCCACTTTATGAAAGCATGGAATAAAAGGCATTTGTTAAAAATTATATATGTCATGTTGATTGAAAGGCATTTGTTAATTTGTTCAAAATTATATCGGTCATGTTGATTGATGCCAATAGAGTATAAACCCTTTTCTTTCTCTTACAAATTTATATGTCATGTTGACTGATATATAAATAATTATAGCGTGGATCCCTTTAGGGTGTAAGGGTGACCAATCTCTCAGTGCACCACATGCCTTCTCAAGTGAGTTGAAATTCATGGGGTTATGGTGACCAACCTCACACCTTTTCCTTCCCATGTACACCTTTTTGTTCCCCATGTTGAACTCTGCATTGAACCTTGAAAAGGGTGTAATGCAAAACCTACTCTACATTGAACTTTAAAAACAATGTAGTGTAATGTGAAACCTTTATATTTTATATCTATGTGTGGTTTCATGACTTTATCAATAATGACATTAATTTTTTTTCCACACCATTAATATATGGCCAATGATGGACCATAGAATCAATATATGGCCAATGATAATAAATATAAGAAGAAACATAAGAAGAAGAATTTAGTAGTTAAATTAAACATTTTATATATGTGGTGGTAGGTACGTGAGGGGTTTGCACTTCGGGGCATGGGGTTTTTGTATGAAGCTTATGTGTTATTGCAAGGTCTGAAGTTTGATGGTGGTGGGAAACTCAAAGAATATTGATGGTGGTGAGAAACTCAAAGAATATTGATGGGATATGATCATCAAGCAATTAAAGAGGCACATAGCATATGTTAAGGCAAACTCATCGTATGAGCGCATTTCAAAAGGAGACCCTTCTCATGTTTCCACATGCCTAAACATCTAGCTCCATAGGAATCAACTTTCTGTGTGGAGATTTTGGCTGCTTTAGTTTCATGAGCACTGACATTTTGGTTCTACTTGGGTGTGTAGTTCTAATCCTCTTCCAAAACTCGAGTAAGACACCACCTCTTTTTCCATTTTGGTTCTATTGGGTGTGTGGCTCTAATCCTCTTCCAAAAATCGAGTAAGACACCACCTCGTTTTTCTTTATTTTATGTTACTAGGATTGGGTTTGTCTCAAGTTTCAGTTGAAGGGATATTTTCCTTGTTGAAGGTGTTCTATCTCCACATGATCCGGATTATTTTTAGCACGAAATGAGGTCAGAGGTATAATAAAGAAATGCACAGAGATATCGTAGATATTCAATAATATAACAGAAATATATCAAAGATGCAACCATAAACACAAATATACAGTAATACATGATTTCTATTAATGAAATAAATGTATTGAGACTGTAAAATACAGAGTGAAAGACTCGATAGAATGGTGGCAGCTTATCTCTGAGAAGAGATGTGACGGCTACTCGCATTCGCAAGAAGATGATTACAATGAGGCTCTGAAGGCCTTTTTACAATAATAGGAATGCCAAAATTCCTAGACATCCAAAAACCTAACCCTAGGAGATGAAGTGCCAAAAGTCATGTGGGCCTCGTTTGGGTAAGTTAGTACATCAACTTCCCAGGGTCGTAACTTTTGCATACGATCTCCGTTTTAGGCATATGATAGCTCGTTCGAAAGGTATCGTCGAGGAGATTTATTTTGGGGGCTAAATCATGCCTTTATCTATAATTGAGAACCTTGATCTCGAGAAACCTTCATTTGGTCCCTCAAAATGGCCCTGGAAGTTAAAAACTGCTAAAAATAGTAAATTGCCAAATTTGTCAGAAAACTATTTTGAGCCAGTCGGAAAAGGTGGGTGGCCACCGATATCCACCTGGATCAATCCTCCCTCCTTAGGAAGCAATGGTATCCATTGCATTGAGTTCTCGGGGGAGAGGGAAAAGCATTTGTTGAATCTGCATCTTGGTGAGTTGCTTGCCTTGATGGGGACGTCGCGCTGCTCAGTTTGTGGAAGTCTGTCACGAAACTGTTGAGGCCGAGGTTGTTCAAAAGGTCAGGCTACATGAGAGGATGGTGTGCAGAAGGAATCTTTGCACTTTTTTGCAACCTTGTCGACCTGCTTCTGTTGGATAGAAGGTGCTTGGGGCGAAGCTATAGTGGTTGCAGGGTCCTTCTGTTCCCCTTTTGAACAGATTGTGAAGAAGCTGAATTTTCCAATATGAGATACTACCTTGCAGCACTTTTTAGGTGGAACAGTACTCGGAACTACCTCTGGTATTCTGTAGAGATGACCCCCCAAAGTAACAATGACACTACGGGGTCGAGACTCATAAACACCATGGCTCTTCCACATATATGGCTAGCCCAAGAGAACATCAAAGACATCCAATGGGGCAACATCACATAATACCTCATCCTTGAGGGGCTGGATGTCGTATGACAATCGACATCGTTGGCTGACACGAAGATCTCATCCTTGGCGAAGCCACCCAATGTTGTATGGTTGCGGGTGTGGTGTTGTCGACAATCCGAACTGTTTGATGACCTCTGCTGAGATGAGGTTCTTCTGGCTTCCACTATCAACAATAAAATGCAGCGGGGTCCCCTTCACCAACATATGTGAATGAAAAAGGTGTTCCCCCTCTTCGGGATCTATTGGTTCTTTTGGTTGAATTGTTGTGGTTGTGACAATAATAGTGGGGTCTGCGTCAATGATTTGTCCTTTACCAGTATTTTCAGAATCGGATTCTGAATCAAGGTCTAACTCCTTGTCTTTGATCTCGAGCACCAATGATTGTTTTGAGAAACATTCATCAGTGTTGTGCCAGGGACTTTTGTGGAAATCGCACCATTTTCTGGTGTCCTTCTTTGTCTTCCCGTGACCCTTCTTTACTTGTGTCTTGGACTGGTTTTTGGGAGACTGTTTGTTAGGGTTGTCTTTGTCATACTTTGGTTGTTGCGGATTTACAGATCCGAAATCCCATTTGTTCTGGTGCTTAAATTTCTGCTCGATTTTAACAACATATCGATAAGCAACACCGAGTGATGAGATGTCCAGAAAATCCATTTCAGTCTAGATGTATCTGTGTAGAGCCCCACGGTATTTCAGAACCAAATGTCGCTTGGAGTCTTTGATACCCAACGTGGTGTGCAAGGTATGGAAGGTATTGGTGAACTACGAAATTGCTTGGCCCCTCTCTTGTTGTAGTGTGGTCGATCTCATGTATTGGTCCTCATAGTTTCCAATAGGGTAATGTTGTTCCTTTACTGCATCCACAAAAAAATCCCAAGTGGGATCGACCCCATATATTTCAGACTCCTCTATGGAACTCTTCTCCCAATAAGTTTCCCACCAATGTTTGACATGGAGGAGAGCTTTAAGGAGTGCAAAGGTGATCTTTTCTTTGTCGGAAAATTTGTGAACAGAGAAATAAACTTCTAGCAGATTTAACCATTTGTTTAGGGCTTCTGCATCTATCTTTGCTTCAAATATATGAATATCAAAATTAAATTGTACCTTGAAAGGCTAGGTGCCTCCAAAGTGGTCGCTTGATGAAGATGCGCATGTTTCTATTGGAAGGCGTTGAAGGATGTAGGAAAAATTCTCCATCATTTCATCCATATGTCGTGTGAGAGATTGCTCAAGCAACAGACTGATAGGATCGTCTGCTCCGTCGTTTTTATTTTATTCTGCCATTGAGGATTTCTTGGGTGTGCGAGAGTGATTTCCCTCAAGAGAGACAAGCTTGAGACCCAACTTGCTATACTCAGACCTCGTCGGGGACATGCACTGAAAAAATAACCAAGAACAGCCTGCTCTGATACCACTAATCCAGATTATTTTTAGCACGAAATGAGGTCGAAGATATAATAAAGAAATGCAAAGCATTATCGTAGATACTCAATAATATAATAGAAATATATCAGAGATGCAACCATAAACACAGATATACAGTAATACACGATTTCTATTAATGAAATAAATGTACAGAGACTCGATAGAATGGTGGCATCTTATCTCTGAGAAGAGATGTGACGGCTACTCACATTCGCAATAAGATGATTACAATGAGGCTCTGAAGGCCTTTTTACAATAAATGGGAATGCAAAAATTCCTAGACATCCAAAAACCTAACCCTAGGAGATGAAGTGCCAAAAGTCATGTGGGCCCCGTTTGGGTAAGTTAGTACATCAACTTCACGGGGTTATAACTTTTGCATACGATCTTTGTTTTAGGCGTATGATAGCTCGTTGGAAAGGTATCGTTGAGGAGATTCATTTTGGGGGCTCAATAATGCCTTTGGATATCATTGAGAAACTCAATATCAATAAAACTTCATTTGGGCCCTCAAAATGGCCCCGAAAGTTAAAAACTACTAAAAATAGTAAATTGCCAAATTTGCCAGAACATTGTTTTGAGCCAGTCGGAAAAGGTGGGTGGCCACCGATATCCACTTGGATCAAAGACACCACCTCTTTTTCCATTTTGGTTCTATTGGGTGTGTGGCTCTAATCCTCTTCCAAAACTCGAGTAAGACACCACCTCTTTTTCCTTTATTTTATGTTACTAGGATTGGGATTGTCTCAAGTTTCAGTTGAAGGGATATTTTCCTTGTTGAAGGTGTTATGTCTCCACATGAATTCCATTTATCTGGATTACAGTTACTAGGATTGTCTTAATTTTCAGTTCAATGGATGTTTTCCTTGCTTCACCTTCTCCTTCAAGGGAACGTGTTCTGTCTCCACATGAATTCCATTTATCGTTCCAATAACCTGTACTTTTGGGTGAGTGCTCTTTCAATTTTGAATTATGTCAAGATTAGTTAGGGGCCCTCTAGGTGTGGAAGGATTTTCCTCTGTTGCTTTTCAACTCTAGGTGGTTCGATTTTACTTGGCTTCATTTGCCTGGCTTAGGAAGTCTGATGGTTCTATTTTACTTGGTGTCATTTTCCTAACTTAGGAAGTCCACCCTCAGACTCTTGGTCTCCATTATCAGTCTCCATTATCGAACCCCCTTATAGAGATACTTTTTGTGTTGTTTGTTTGGAGTGTCATGACCCAAGCCAAAATCTATTTTGGCTTAGGAAGTCTGTTGGTTCTATTTTACTTGGTTTCATTTTCCTAGTTTAGGAAGTCCACCCTCAGACTCCTGGTCTCCATTATCAGTATCCATTATCAAACCCCCTTATAGAGATACTTTGTGTGTTGTTTGTTTGGAGTGTCGTGACCCAAGCCAAAATCTATTTTGGGCATTGAGGGATGTGATAGTGGAGAAAAGGCAAGGAATTGTAGGAAACATTAAGATTTTAAATTTTCTTTGGATTTAAATTTTCTTTGGATCTTAGATTATTATAGTTATCTGATGGTTTGGTTTAGAGGGAGTTGTAGGAGATTAGGCATGCATTGCCAAGTCATGAGGAGTTATTCCAGGCATCATAAGATCAATATTTACATCGGATGTTATTCCGGGCATCATAAGATCAATATTTACATCCACAACAAAAATGCATGAAGAAAAATCGAGTCACCACTTAAATTTCTAGCAAATTGGTTCAACAAATATTTTTTTTGGAGATAGAATGCAATATGCTTAGGAAAATGGTCATAAATGTGACTTAAGGGTGAGAAGATTTTGGTTCAACAAATCTTACATATAAAATATGTTACATATCTTACATATAAAATATGTTACATATGTTATATGTAATGTGTAATTATCCAACTTCCCTATGTTGGCATATGTCAATGAATAGTTGTTTTGGAGATAGAATGCAATATGCTTAGGAACATGGTCATAAATGTGACTTAAGGGTGAGCAGATTAGAGCATCCATCAAGTGGGGTGAATGAACTTGAATTGTGGAGAACTAGGGAAAGAAGAGACAATGCACTAGCTCCTTGAGGATGTGAAAATTGTCAAGAAAAACTCAAATCAAACAAAAGAAGTATGTTTTACAAAGTAATAAGGTTTTTAGGTTTATTTTCTAGAATCTACACCACTAAGATATTGTGGAAGACATCGCTTAAAAAGTTTTGAATCAAACTTTTAATCCTTGAGGATGTGAAAATTGTCGAGAAAAAATCAAATCAAACAAAAGAAGTATGTTTTACAAAGTAATAAGGATTTTAGGTTTATTTTCTAGAATATACACCACTAAGATATCGTGGAAGACTTTGCTTAAAAAATTTTGAATCAAACTTTTAATATAATATTGCTACAAGCTCTGCTTTAGTTTTTATTTAATATATATATATATATTCCAAAGAAAAAAATCATTATATTCAAAGGGGGTGAAAATACATATTTCGATCCCCGTAGAAGGACTCTTCATAGTTTTTTCCAAAAAACATTTCTCCTATCAGCTACCCGCATAAACAAAAGTTTCTATACCCTGACTTCACTTCCCTTCCGCCATGGTTCTAAATAGAATGAGCTTGTTCTTTAACTTTACTTTTCGGATGTCCACAAAACTCATTACATCTCTGATTATAAATTGTATTCAGCTGCCCAAATCATACAAATAGAATTTAGAGACATAATTCGATGGATCGCGTCTCTATGCCATAAACAAATTCATAGAAACTGAAAGCTCGAGAGGGAAGCAATAAATCTTCCTTGGAAAGCTCGTCATATTTAGAATTGAGTTCTCTATAAATATGGTTGAAAGAAATCCAATCAAAAGATAAAAAAGTTTTCATGATGTCGTGTATCAAAGGTGCCAAACATACATTTTCCACTTTTGGTTTTTTTAGAGCCCAATCTATTAGGAGCTTTGAATCCCCCATTACCTCCCATTTTTTACTCCTTTTCCTATGTGATTTCTAGTAAGGTTCTCAAGGCTATGAATTCCACTCTAATATTGGAAGCTCTACTTGGAGCATACCTAGAGCATACCATACTTGCAAATAGCTTGCACCATCGAAGAAACCCCAAGGAGTTTCTAAGTCCAGAGCAGGCATGGTCAGGACCCGATGGATTTTTCTTTTCAAGGACACCCTATATTCCTTTGAAATAGAGACGATCTGATTTGTTGCGACCTCAGGTGGAATATCCACATCTCTGAAAATATTGTTGTTGTGCCACACCATATAATGTTAACCAAAATAAATGGTAGGCCTTCCACCTGTCCTGTAACCACGTCCTTAAGAAAGTGTCCAGGTCCTTGCACTCCCAGGAAGCCTTTTGATTGAATTTTGATGACACAATCTTGAAAACCTGCACTATGTAAGGAAAAACAATAAAAATATAAGTGCTATATTCTTCATTGTGTTTACACAAAGGGAAACAACTAGGTCGATCCATCCTCGTTTTAAACACTTCTCCCAAGTTAAGAGCTTATTTGTGAGAGAAAGACACATGGTTATTTTACTTTTTAGAAGAGTGTGGAGTTTCTAGAGAATGTTCCACCACCAAAGTTTATCATCCGAGAAGCTAGATTTCACAATGACTGAACATCACTGTAACACCCTGTTTTTCTCCAAGTTTGTAATTATGCTTAAGACTTCATGCATTGTAATTGATGGAGACTGTGATTGTGTTTTATGTCAATAAAAATAAAAACACCAACCAAGCGATTGAGAGAGAAGCCTTATAGTAATGGCCATGATACCACAAGTAGGAGATGGTGAGGGGGAATTTAGAAGCCTATATGAAGAAAATAGGAATCTTTCCTAGAAGCCCAAGCTACACTTGCATGAATTGAATGACTAACATGTTTGAAGTACCTTGTCCACCCTATCCATAATAAAATCGTTAATGGCATCAAATCAAGTAGTTGGAGTAGTTATGATTGTCTTCAGATCTTGTACTCAAAGAAGTGAAGGTCCAGCTGGAGTTATTAGCCAAAAGTACCAAGAATTTCCCCTTTGATTCAGGAGCTTGACCCTGGGGTTGCTTATGCTAGAAGCGAGTTGGGAGAAACAAAAGGAAAAAGGAGAATTTTCTCAATTGGAATGAGGAATGAGGAGGAAGTGTTGAAATTTTGGTAAGCTCGTTTAACCATAGGCAATGTCACATCATTGTCACCCAACCATAGGCATTAACATATGCCACCCCTGAGCACACTAACCTTTCCATAGAATAATTTCGGCAAGCCTACTTTAGAACCAACAGATAAACCCTAGTTGCTAACTGTAGCTACAAATCAAGACAAGTAGAGTGCTCCTTCTCCAAGGGTAGTGCACAAGAGAGAGAGTCTCCATATCCACAAAACAAGTACCATACACAATTGCAACAACAACTGCACTACTCTCTTTCTCAAACCTATGCCATACTTAGCAAGAATATCACCAAGAGTATCACCAAGAAAATAACCAAGAGAGAGACCAAGACCAAGAGATGATCGTGTGCCCTTATTCCTCCTTGCAGGTGTAATTGCAACTCTCCACAAGACTTGTACACTAACTAGGTATCCAAATGAGATAAGACGTCCTCTATTTATATTAGATTTTCATGTGACTTTTCTAGTTGGGCTGACCTAACTTTCTGGTAATTATATTTTATGTTTATCTTTTTCTTGTGGAGTCAAATTTTATTTCTAGAAAATAATATTTTGATATTATTTATTCTACTAGCTAACTTGTCTTCTAGGGTTTCCACACATCTTTTTACTGGTTCACTTGCTTCCAGAATATTCTATTATAACTCAAAGGTTAGACGTGGAGGTTAATACCTCCTGTAGCTACCAAAACATCAACACTACCTCTTAGATAGGGAGGTATTAAATAATATGTTCTTCATGTAGTGGTGTTATAAACCTAAATTTCTCTACATATGCATACCTGGCCTTTGGCCCTCTTACTTTCATTTTTTTCCAAGCCATCACTAAGTTGCTCTTCTAAAAAACCCATTGTTTGAAGATGTACGTGCCTTGCACCAATACTGCCCGTGTACATATGCTTGTTGCACCACTACATCCCGTGTACGTATGCATGTTGCATCACTACAGCCCGCGTATACTTGCAAAAGTTGCAAAAAAATAAAATTTGCAAGGAATTCGTTGATATTACGGGCTATTGGGTAGTTTCTCAACTAATCCACCACCTATAGCCCATCACCCAACCAAATAACCATCCTTTTGTCATATAAAAGGAGGTGTTGGGGTCTCATTTCACATCTAAATATAAGAACAATGAAACTCTTCCTGTTTCACATCCCCTCCTTGCCCCAAGTAATTGCATCCCCTTTTGTGAGAATTGCCTCAACATTCCCCAATTAGCCCTTCTTCCTCCATCAAAACCCATTCACTTCCCAAGAAGAGATCAGAAGGTTGAGAGGAGAAGTCATACATAGGTGCACTTGGAGCTTGCTGAAGAGGAGCTCGGACCAGGTTTGTGGAGTAGTAGCCGTCTTTGGTTGTAAAAGGTATAATCATTGACTTATTAATAAAATAAGTACTTTTCCTATCCCAAATCATGGTGTATTGAATGCTTTTAATGGTTTATGTTTTGACATTATAACATATAACCCTAATTTGTATATGAATTGCATGCTTGTAGCTTTCTGTTTGTCTTTCTTTGAATGTGGGCCAAACTTGGGAGGAGGCGTGCTATTAGTGAAGCTTTCAAGCGCGAGAGGATCATCATTGGACGCAGAGTAGAGGTATAGTTACCCGATCCCTCTCATATTTTCCTTTCTTGTATGAGTTTTGGTATGTTTGGTGTAGTTAGAGAAGTAGCTGACTTTTAGACAGTTAATTGATATTCCTACATTCTGAACCCTAGTGTAGTCCATAGGGGGGGTTTTCCCGCTAGTAGAACTAGCGACCGTACTAGGGAAGCCTCTAGGGGTTTAGGGGATTTTTTGGGTGTCTGATTGGTTTTTCTACCTTTCGAGTTTATGTTGAGTCTTCTGAGTCTTTTAAGAGCTTCTGGTCACCTTCTGGTTCCATACCAGTTCTCCTGGCCCTATCAGTCTGCATATTTTATTTCTTTTTTGAGGAAATACATAGGTGTACGCACCCTACTTTGGCTCAGCCTGCGTACATACGCGCCATGTCTAGTAAAAATCTCACGTACATACGCAGGCTGCTGAAACAACAATAGCGTACCTGGTTCAAGATTTGTTTTTTGAAAAAGAGGCAGCCAATCTCTTTCCTGATTGAGGTTTTACTTCTCATGGTTTCTTGATAGAGTTCAGAGTCTCTATTTTTAGAGTCATAGCTTGGGTTAGATTTCAGTTTGCTTGTCTTTTTGAATTTTCTTGTGTTTACTTCTAAAAGGGTTTTAGGCGAGTCTTTGATTTTTTTTATCGGCCTACTTGGTGTCTTTAGTGATTCCTTGCGATCTGCAGTAGGTCAAAGGTCTGTTTCAGTATTGTCTTGTAATTATTTCCCCCCTTTCATTTTCTTTAAAGAAAAGAGAAAAAAATATGTATTTCAAGTTTTTCCTGTTTGAAGCATTTTCAAAAAAGAAAAATATTTTTGATTCTTAGTTTGGTAAAGTAGTTGGAGTTAATTATTTTACTTGATAGCAAAAAGAGTTCACTTTTTAAGTTCTTTACTGATTTTTTAGAACTTAAGTAGCTCTTAGTTGAGCAAAATTTTGTTTTAAGTATTCTTTTTAAAGATCTTGAAAAAGTTAGTTATGAAAAAGTTGGTTACAAAGAGTTAGTTGTAAATCTTTACTTTTGACTAGAAGTAATTTTGCTTTCAGAGTTTCATCTTTTTCACCTCTTTTCGTCTCTCATAAACACCACTAGTTTCACTGCCATATCCTTTGAGTTAAACAAGCCATTTAAAACAAACACTAAATCTAAAATTAATTAGACTTTTATGTTTGTAGGGTTAATCAACTAGTTTAGGGTTAGGGTCTTGGATTAGGTTGGAGAGGAAACTCTTCAAGGATTTTAAACAAACATTGGAGTCAGATCTAGGGAGTGTTAAAGTCCAGTGACGTGAAATTTATCTGGGACCCCCCTCTAACATAGGGGATAAACACAAGGTTGCGTGAGGAAAGGCAGTGGAGATAACCCCTCCAAAGTCGGAGTAAACGTAGTGGAGAACACATATTGAGGATCTGTCATGGGAATACTATCGCTTTCATTTACCTACAAAGCTTCGTGGACCTCAAATTTGTTTGAGATCCTTTGTTGTCTTCCAGACCACTTCCTTTCGATACCCTCGATAGGTTTCAGAATTGTTATCCTGCTCATTGCGGTCCACTCAAATCTTGACTGTACCCGCCTAGTGATTGTTTGTGATCTGGAAACTTAGTTGCCTTTATTCTAGGGACTTACACAGGTGACTGTGGGGGTATACCACGGTACCTAGGGTAGACATTGGGTCACACTTTGCAGAGTATACCTGGAGGGTGCTTCTGTGTTTGATTTGCACTTGCACTGGTAAGTTTCTCTAGTGTTGGTTGGCGTAACTCTTCTTCCAACTAGATAGTGGTTTGCTTGGTTTATCTTATAGGAATTTTTCTAGTGTGTGCTCAATTTTAAACGCTAGTTAAATCCTTACTATGTCGTTGATATTTTCGCAAAGTGGAAGATCAGGAGCTCCATCGGTCACGAAGGCTTCAGGGCCTGCCGTCAGTTGCATTAGGGCCACCATCGCCATTGTGACGGTGAAGACTTGACCAACAAGGGTCATTTGAAGCGACTGGGCCACAAGAAACTGTGCCCAAGCCAACTCCAAGAGGAGATTACTCGAATCCATATGAACCTATTGTTTCTGACCTTGGAGTGGAATCTCTCAGGCCATCCAACCCTCCGATAATTGACTTTTTCAGTGTCGTTCTTGGCACAAGTTGTCCCTCTGAGGTTGACACCTTACGAGCGTCAGATAGTCTTACAAGAAGCTATGGAAGAAAATGTTGCTACTTCATCTAGGAGTCCTCATACTCCCATTTTGGCTACTACTATAGGGGGTATGTTGCCTCCTAACCCACCTTCGTCAGTCCGGACTACAGTGGTCTCGACCCCCTCTACCTCTGGCAATGGTCTGATATCGTCATCGACAGCGACCACTGCTCTGTTTACACAGAGTGCGACGGGCCCTCCATTTTCATATGGGATGCCCGACTTTGATTCGAACTCATTCCTTACCTACTCCACCTTATGGACCATGGGTCTGGGGGAGGGGAGCTTAAACACTCTTGTGAAAGGGTCTACTGGGGGAACTCCAGTCCCCTTAAACGTTCTACCTTAAGGTGGGGGTTATATACCTCCTTCGTCCCCTTCTCTCGGTGGTGCTTTCCAGCAACCCATCAGTTTGAACACTAACTACAACTTGTTTGGATCAAGCAGTTTACGACCTTCATCTTACACTACGTCGGTGGGATCCATGTCATCCTCTTTGTTCGAATTTTTTGGTAATAACTCTTTTTCTTCGGCTGCCATCTCGGTCGGGGGAAACCCTGGTTTTGGACAACAAAATCCTATGCAGGGTACTATTCCTACACAGGGGGGAAAGTACAAGAGTCTTCTCCTCACAAGGACTTTGGAATCCTTGGCAGGAATCAGTTCCCTTGCAAGAGATATCGGTCAGGGGAAACCCCTTCCATGGTCAATGGAACCCCAGGCAAGGCTCAATACCTATGCTCGTCGGATCGCCTGGGGGCAACCCCTTCCAGAATATTTGGAACACAACACAGGGAGAAATCCCCACCCAACCCACATCGTCCAATTATGGGAATCAGTCAATTATATCTGAGAAAATGCATTTTCCGTACGCTGGTCAAGGCTGCGGTGTCTACTAGAACCCTGGCTAGCAACCCAACTTTTCTTGGCAATCTGGTGCCAGTCAAACTCCACACCCCCTTTTTCCTATACATAGTACCCAACCCAACATACCATTTCTGGTAACGTTACATCTGCCAGATTTGTCAGGGTTTCTTAACAACCCGATTTGTCATGATCCGCGTTGACCCCCCATGCGGAATAAGTTTCCCTCGAATATTCCAAAATTCGAAGGCAAGCCTAGAGAAGACCCGGGTGATCATGTGACAAATTTCCACCTATGGTGCTCGTCAATTTTTTTTTGAGACGACTCCGTACAGTTTCACCTATTTCAACGCACTCTTATCGAGGGTGCCACAAAATGGTACATTGAGCTCGACTACTCAAGGTATTCTTACTTTAGTGACTTGGTGATGGTATTCCTAAACCATTTCCAACTACCCGTGAGATATGATGTCGGCATCGATTTGCTGGACAACTTTGAGCAGAATAAGGCCTATCATATCTCAAATCACATTCGAGAATGGCGACGTCAGAAGAGTTTGATTAAGGTATAGGTCCCACCGGCTTTCTTGCTAGATTGGTTCCTGAAGTCTTTGGTGCCAGTTTTATCCAAGGATGTTGCAACTTCGAGAGTGTTTTCAGAGTAGGAGGCAATAATGAGAATGAAACAAATCGAACTGATTTACTCTCAGTCTCGCTTACTCTATGAGATTTTTCCAGATGCGCCACGGTTCATCCTCGACAAGGAAAGAAAAAAGTATAGACCACATGTCGATGGCATAGTTGGTTCAACACAAGGAAAGTCCATTGATTTGTTGTCAAATCAATTGCAACAATTGTCGATACAACAGAAAACGGCCATCCAGACCTCCGGTCTGCTTGTTCCCCCTACCAAAACGTCGAGCGTACACAGTGTGCAGTCAACGAACTCGAAGGCCAACCAGCAGCCTGAAGGAAAGAAAAAACAATGAAACAAGAAGGGTAAAGGGGATAAGAATACTAATAACAATGTTGGTGGGGGAAACATAGAGAAGAGAAAGTCGAAGTATCCGTGTAACCTTTGCACGGAGGACTATACGACTTACCTATGCCCTCGACTTGTGGAGGCCCATAATTTATTGGCGCAACAACAACCTAATGTGCTGAAAAACCCATTTCCACATGGAAAAAACATGACTCAAGCCTCAAATTCTTCGATCGCGGATGGGGGAATTTAGGGACCCCCCGCATCTTCTGGTAATACCCTGGCCACAAATGTTTATATGGTAAAAGGTAACACTCATATAGTGACCAAGACCCAATATTACGAAACGCCGGAATCTGTTGAGAAGGGTAAAGAATCCACAAACCCACCAGTTCCTCTCCATATCAAGAAGATGATGGGAGAAACAATGACACACATCTCGAAAGGGGCGTTCAAGAAATCTTCTCATAATCTGAATGCAAGGGTTTCCCAGAATTACTCTGTGGTGGAATATTTTGCACAAAACCCTTGCGCTATGTCTGCTTTGGAGGTCCTTGAGAAATTCCCTTCGCAAAGAAAGACTTTGTTATCCTCTTTGGGATCTGTAGAGACTTGTAATCTAGGAGCGATCATTCTCGATCCAACCAAATTGAAACCTCATCTTCCTTACCACGTTGCATTTCAGATAGTAGTGGCTTACACCACAAAATATTTTACTCGAAATATCTTTTGCACAGTGGTTGATGAGGGCGCCTCGACTTGTGTGATGTCATTGGTGTATTGGAAGTCCATTGGCCAACCCATTTTGTCTCTGTCACCTACTTTGCTTACTTCTTTCTATGGTGGTCGTTCTTTCAGACCACATGGAATCATTCCTCCTTTCCATGTGCAGTTATGTTAGTGTCCTAACCCGTACATAGGTAGAACAATATATTCGGATGTAATAAAGGTCAATATTAATAAGGCCTTCCAATAAAATAGAATAAGTTGAATGTAAGAAGACCTAATAGAAGCTTTTGCTTCTAGAAGGATATTCCTCTAGATTCTTCTTTTGATAGACATATTTAGTATAAATAGGTGTCGAGGGTATGAGAACCCTAGCTTGGAGATTATTGTAATAGAGCTCTACTCGACTGGAGGTTGCCCCCTCGAAGAGGCCCATGAAAATTGCTCACAGAATCAAAGTGTTATTTCTATTGTTATTCTTATATCATTTCAGTGTTAGTGTGGTGATTGTTCTGGTTATATTGTTTTTATTCTTCCATTTCTAGCATTTTATTTTTGTTCTGCCTACTTTTTATATCTGGTATATTACAAGTGGTATCAGAGAACTTTCCTTGGCAGAAATTGTAGGAATTGTTTTTCCAGGGTAGAGAGGTATTCCGACGTCTTTAAGCCATAGAGATTTGTCATTACACGCATAAACCCGCGGTTGAGGGATTCATACATGCCGGAAATACAAGAGGTTCTTAAGCGCACATCTATTGGCCACCCTTGTAACCCTTGTTGGTACCCCTTCGAGTGGTAGTGCATCAGACAACACTTGTGTACAGATCAACCTAGATTTCCTGAAGCCCTCTTTAGATAAACTGATCAGTCGCCTGACTGTTATAGTGCCACAGAGAAGAGCACTCAGAAAGATACTCTCTAGTACCTGGGTAGTCGGGTAGTACAACTAAGGGTATGGTATATCCTCCTTAGTTAGTGCCCTGAGATATTGGGTCGAGTACTATTTTTGGACCCCGCACGTATATCAGAGAGCTATAGCATAGGGCAAAGCCTTGTTTGTAGAACCCTTGAATACCTAACCCTTGGGGACAGAAACATAAACAAATTAAAACAGAGAAGATCTATTGCCACGCAAGTGTATTAAGGTTGCCAAGTAACTACACATTTCTTCCTGGTTAAGAATTTGGGCATTTCATCACTATAGTATTCTTCGGACCGGAGTATAACTCCGCAGGTGTAAAAAAAAAAAAAAGTATGGAAATTTTTTCACCATTATTTAAGACCTATTCCATTAGATTCATCTCTTCGTCCTTATCACATTCATACATATCATTTTTTGGAAAAAAAATGGACCCCACCCACCCCTTTTCGGTTCCCTCGTCCTCATGGCCCAAACCCATAGACAAGACTTGGAAGCTCTCTTCAATACCTTGCAATCTAGTCTCACCGAGACCGAACAAGAAGTGAAACAACTCAGTGCCAATGTTGTTGCCATCAATACAACCATGCAGTGCTCAATGGAGGAAATCAAACAAGACCTGACCACCTAGCTTGAATATGTCTTTTCGACACTCTGCACCAAGCTGCATATCCCTACAGATAACCCTTCCTCTGACTCACCTCCACATACTGAAGGCGAACATTCCTCTCATTCCCATAACTTTAAGCACCATCACTTTCAACGTGACCTATGCCTTCCGCGAGTGGATGTGACCAAATTTGATGGCTCGGACCCCATTGGTTGGGTAACCCAAATGGAACATTATTTCTCTTTATACGACATTACAGATGACTTGGCCAAAATCCGGTATGGTGTTCTCCATCTAGATCAAGAACGTTGGCAATGGTGGCAATGGAGAAAAACTTCTCGTCAAGGGTATATTGCTTGGACACACTTTGTGGCAGATATTTCTGAACTCTTTGACACTGACACCAACCATTTGGGTCGTTTGACAAAGTTGAAACAATCAGGAACAATGGAATACTTTATAACTTCCTTTGAGCGCCTGGATTTTCGGACAGAGGGCATGTCTGATGCCTTTTTTCAAGAGTGTTTTATCAGTGGCCTCAAGGATGAGATTCAGGCCCATGTCCTCATGGATCAGCCTTAAAGTTGGGTGGAGGCTACTAAAATAGATAAAGAAGAACAACAGTTTGTATCTTCTCAAAACCAGAAACCTTCCTTTATCCCTCGCCCTAAACCAGTAAATCCCACTACTCCCTCCGCTCCACTAATGATCCAAAAATTGACCAGGGCTGAAATGGTTGAACACCAACTCAAAGGCCTTTGTGATGAAAAATATTTCCTGGGCCACAAGTGTAAGGAACAAAAGATTTTTATGGCCATCTCTGAGAATATTTTGGAAGAGTATGTTGAAACTCCCCTTGTGTCTGAGTCACCTGAAACCACTGACATAACCCCTCCCTCGAACCCTCCTGAAGTAGAACTGGTCATTTCCCTCAATTCTCTCACTTGCTTCTCCGCTCCCCAAACCCTCAAGATAATCGGTCACATCAAGCATCAGAAGTTCATCATTCTGGTTGATAGTGGAAGCACCCATAATTTTATTCATCACCGCATTGCCCAAGAAACTCATTGCTACATCCATGTCGTCAATAATTTCCAAATCATGATTTCCAATGGTGGCTCCATGAAATGTGGAGGGCGTTGTGAAAATGTGCATCTCCAAATTGGTGACTACCACCTGAAAAATCATGTGTTTGCTATCGACATGGGCAGTTGTAACATTGTGTTGGGTGCATACTGGCTAAGGACGTTGGGTCCCATTCTCATGGATTTTAAGGAATTAACCATGAAATTTGAATAGGAGGGCCACCAATATAAGTTCCAAGCCATCACTGTCGGTTCACCTGAGATCATTAGTTCCCATCGCATGGAAAAGCTTCTCAAAAAAGGTCATTATGGTGTTATTTCCCAACTCCATTCCATACAAGCAACAAATACACCCTCGGTGCCACAAGACCTCCAAGCCATCCTTTCTAAACATCAAGTGGTCTTTTCCACTCCCTAGGGACTCCCTCCTTCCCGTGGTGTTCATGATCATTCCATTCCCCTTGTACCCGGAAGCCTTCCTCCCAATATACGTCTGTATCGTCACCCCTTTTCCCAAAAAAATGAAATTGATAAAATGGTTCAGGAACTCCTTAATGCAGACATTATCCACCCTAGTATGAGCCCCTAATCTTCTCTTGTGGTCATGGTCCGCGAATGTGTTCTGACTTTCATTCCCTCAACAAAATTACCATTAAAGAGAAATTTCCCATTCCTGTCATTGATGACCTCTTGGATGAATTGAGTAGCACCCAATTCTTTACTAAACTTGATATTTGTTTGGGCTACCACTAGATACGTATGAAAGAGGCATACATTCCCAAGACTGTGTTTAGAAATCATGAGGGCCACTATGAGTTTTTGGTCATGCCCTTTGGCTTGTGTAATGCCCCTTCCACCTTCCAAAGCCTCATGAATCACGTCTTCCATCCTTTTCTACATCATTTTGTCTTAGTTTTCTTTGATGATATCCTCATCTATAGAAAAACCTAGGCATACCATCTTGCTCAGGTGGATCGAGTTCTCCATCTACTCTCTCAGCACCAACTTTTCCTGAAACAGTCTAAATGTGTTTTTGGCACCTCAGAAGTAGAGTACTTGGGTCATCTGGTTGGCAAGGACAGAGTCAAGGTGGATCCTAAAAAGATTGAATCTATGCAAGACTAGCCTCACCCAAAGACTCTCAAAATCTTGTGTGGATTTCTGGGCTTAACAGGTTATTATCCCAAGTTTGTTAAGAATTATGGAAAGATTGCAGCACCTCTTATTGCTCTCCTAAAAAAGAACTCTTTCACTTGGACTCCAGTCGCTGCTCAAGGTTTTCAAACCTTGAAGATGGCCATGTGCACCACTCCAGTCATGGCCCTTCCTGATTTCACAAAGACCTTTGTCTTGGAATGTGATGCTTCAAGGAAAGGAATTGGTGTTGTCCTTATGCAAGAGGGTTGGCCTTTGGCCTTTACCAGCAAGCAACTATCTGAAATAAATCTGGGAAAATCAATCTATGAAAATGAAATGTTGGCTATTTTTCATGTTGTTGATCTGTGGTGCCCTTATCTATTGGGGCAACGCTTCCAAATTAAGACAGACCATCAAAGCCTCAAGTATTTTTTGGAACAATGCATTTCCTCCCCGGAGCAACAAAAATGGGTGACTAAGATTTTTGGATTTGATTATGAGATCATTTACAATAAAGGCAAATACATTGTGGTTGTGAATGCACTTTCCTGAAAATATGAAGATGAAGGATCCCTTTTTTCTCTTTCCGTCATTGTACCAGATTGGCTCTAAGTCGTTCGCTAGGAATGGCTATAAGATCCCAAAAGTTCGCATATGATCCAACAATTGCAGTCCAATGCTCTAGCTTCTCCAGGGTACTCTTGGATCCATGATGAGCTTCAATACAAAGATCATTTGTATTTAAGTAAACAATCAAAGCTTAAATCCATGGTACGTTATGAGCTTCATGCTACACCCACAATGGGGCACTCCGGGTTCACCAAAACCTATGACAGGGTCAAACGTTCTTTTTTTTGGGATGGTATGAAATAGGAAATTCATAATTTTTCCACTGAATGTGATGTGTGTCAATGCAACAAGGGAGAAACAGTCAAATCTTCAGGCACACTACAACCTCTTTCGATTCCACCTGCTATTTGGAGGGATATCCCTATGGATTTTATTATAGGATTACCCAAATTGGGAAATAAATTAGTCATCATAGTGGTTGTTGATCGCCTTTCCAAGTATGCTCATTTCTGTGCTCTTCAACACCCATTTACAACATCCACGTGGCTCAAATTTTCATGCATCAGGTCTTCAAGCTTCATGGCATGCTGCACTCTATTGTTTCTGATCATGACCCAAATTTCACAAGAAATTTTTGGCAAGAATTGTTCAAGCTACAAGGCACCCAATTGCATCTCAGCACAACTTATCATCACTAGAATGATAGTCAAACTAAATTTGTCAACAAGTGTTTGGAAACATATTTGAGGTGTTTTTCCTTGGAAAAGAAAAATTAGTGGGCTCAATGGTTACCCCTAGCTGAATGGTGGTACAACACTTCATACCATAAAGCTACACGCATGCCTCCTTTTGAAGCGGTATATGGAAAGAAAACACCTTCAGTTCTCTCATACTTACTTGGTGTCTCGAAGGTCCAGATGGTTGACCAAACACTTAAATTTAGAGAAACTATTCTCTGTACCCTCAAATAGAATTTGGTCATGGCACAGAATTGCATGAAGCAACAAGTATATAAAGGTTTCTCTGAACGTCAATTTGCAGAAGGGGATCAAGTGTTTCTTCGACTGCAACCTTACAAGCAAAATTCCCTCAAGGCCGAGCATTGTTAGAAGCTAGCGCCCAAATTTTATGGTCCTTATATCGTTCTCAATCATGTGGGATAGGTGGCCTATCAGCTAGCTTTGCCCATTCATTCGAAGCTACTTCCTATTTTTCATGTTTCATGCTTAAAGAAGGTGATTGGAATTAAGTGCCAAATACAAACCAACCTTCCCGAGTTAGCCGAAGAAGGATCCATTTGGCTACAACCACAAGAATTTTTGGACCAGCGTGAGCATCGCTTGCATCAGAGAACTATCAAGGAAGTGTTAGTCCAGTGGAAAGATACAACTCCAGCAGATGCCACCTGGGAACCAACTACCATTCTGCAACAATTTCCACATCTCAAGCCTTGAGGACAAGGTTGTTTTTAAGGGGGAGGACATGTTAGGGTCCTAACCCGCACATAGGTAGAACAATATATTCAGATTTAATAAAGGTCAATATTAATAAGGCCTTGCAATAAAATAGAATAAGTCGAATGTAAGAAGACCTAATAGAAGCTTCTGCTTCTAGAAGGATCTTCCTCTAGATGCTTCTTTTGATAGACATATTTAGTATAAATAGGAGTCAAGGGTATGAGAACCCTAGCTTGGAGATTATTGTAATAGAGCTCTGCTCGATTGGAGGTTTCCCCCTCGAAGAGGCTCGTGAACATTGCTCATAGAATTAAAGTGTTATTTCTGTTGTTACTCTTATATCATTTCAGTGTTATTATGGTGATTGTTCTGGTTATATTGATGTTATTCTTCCATTTCTAGCATTTTATTTATGTTCTGCATACTTTTTATATCTTGTGGATTAAAAGTTAGGAGGGAAGACCATGTCCATCTAAGTTGAAGTGGTCGATGCGGCTCTTGACTAAAACCTTCTATTATGAAGGAGTTGGACCTATGCAATGCATGCACCGGTTGACATAGTTTTTTGGGTCTTGTTGTTTCCACACGAGGGCCAAATAGGGACCATTGACGAGTTGTCCTTCTCCCATCCCGACCCTTCATCGGTGGAATCCACGGTCCCGATGATTGATAACCATTATCTCAGCACCATCAATGTAGGGGTTGGTTTGTGTCCATCATTGATGGGTACTTTCGATTACCCGCCTCCTTCTAGTGATGTCAAGTTTATATCGGTTTCCCCTGACCAACCTAGGGCTGAAATATTTCAAATGTCGTCATTTCAAATGACTTACTTTCATGATCCATGGACTCTTCCTTCCCCATCGGCCTCTATGGAAGGAACAAGGCATGTCCATGGCCTTGTCCGTGGCAGGATTTTCATACAACATTRTCCAATAGGCTTCCGTTGACCCTGATCTGACTCTCGCATAGGAGTTAGATCTAGTTTTCAAGTCTATATGGGCTCAAGGTTCCCTTACCAGTACAGATTCTTTAGACCTAGTATTTTCCTCAAATGAGGCGATTCTTRTGGAATTGACTAGTCTAGATAGACCCTGGGATGATCTCCATCATAGATCATACTTCCTCCCAAAGTTAAGAAGAATAGAGGCAGGTGAATTTGTGTTGACTATGACTGGAGATAGGTATTTTCCTATTAATCCTATGGCTATGCACATAGTTTACACCGAGGCTAATATGGCGAGTATCATTGAAACGATCCCTGTAGATATCTCCAGAACCTCTGGCATTGTGGATAATTTTTTCGTCGGAGCGGACTGCTCCCCCAAAGAGATTCGAATTTATACAGACTTATTTAAGGAATTTCGCGAAATTTTTGCCTGGTCTTACGAGGAAATTCCAGGCATCGATCCAAGAATCATCGAACATGAGATAATGACTTATATTGACGCCAAGATGGTCCGACAGGAGCTTCGTCCAGTGAATCCTTGGAAAGCGGCAGCCATTAAGGTTGAATTAGAAAAATTGCTTAAAGTTGATTTCATCTACCCTGTACAGTTGATGCAATGGGTGTCAAATCCCATTCAGGTTAACAAAAAATAGGGTACAATTTGTGTGTGCATGGAATTCCATGACTTGAACAATTCTTGTCCAAAAGATAATTTTCCCACCCCATTCATTGATCAGATTCTCGATGAATGTGCAGGTTGTGAGGTATTTTCATTCATGGATGGTTTTTCGGGATATAACCAGATTCAGATCAAACCCGAAGACCAACATAAAACAACTTTTATCTGTCCTTGGGGTACATTTGTGTATCATACGATGCCTTTTGGCCTGAAGAATGATGGAGCCACTTTTCAGTGGGCCTTTTCTTTTGATTTCCATGACCTTAGAAATATAGTCGAGGCTTATCTTGATGATCTAGAATCGCGCTCTTGCAAGAGATCTGATCATCCCACACACCTTTGATTAATCTTCGAACGATGTTGCTACTATCGGATTCGCTTGAATCCTAATAAATGCAGTTTATGCGTGACGTCGGGTTGTCTCTTAGGTTTCATAGTTTTGACAACATGGATCATGGTTGATCCTATTAAGGTTGAGGCGATAGTTCAATTTCCTCTCCCGTGCATAATACCCCAGCTTCAGAGATTACAGGGGAAAGTGAACATTGTTTAGAATTTTGTCGCAAACTACGTCGAGATCACTAAAGGGTTCATGCGTTTATTGAAAAAGGGAGTCCCTTTCCGTTGGGATGAATCCGCTCAGCTTTATTTTGAAGCATTGAAACGCGCCCTTATGTCTGCCCCTCTGCTACGACCTCCCAATTATAACATATATTTATTATTATACTTGGTCACTACAGACTCGACCATCGACATGGTATTGGTTCAAGAGGACGATCTACTCGAGGATCACATTATTTATAACCTGTGTGGAGGCCTGGTTGGGCCGAAACTCAACTATTCCCATGTAGAGAAGCTTGGGTTGGCAGTAGTGCATGTTGTCCAGTAGTTCTGTCATTATATTCTGCTTCGCAAGACCACTTCCATTGTCGTTGTGAATCCCTTTCAGTATGTGTTGACACGACGAGTCATTGGCGGAAAGATCAGTAGATGGATTGTAATCCTCCAAGAATTTGACTTGGAGTTTGTTTCTGCGAAATCCAAAATGTTGTTTGTCTTTGCGGAACTTATTTCAAAACTTTCGGTCGAATCAAGTGATGTTACACCCAAATAATCTCCTATTAAAGGAGATATTTTTTTTATCGCATATTCAAACCCCTGGTATGGAGATGTAATAGTCTATCTCTAGAATTTGAAGTTCCCTACCTCTTCTTCCCACGACGAGCATCGACAAATTTTCCATCATGCATGAAACTATCTCATACTCGACGACACTTTGCATCGTCAAGGTGTAGATTGCATTCTTCGCTGGTGCCTTATACACGAGGAAGAAGAACTCGTGATTAATGATTGCCACACTAAAGCATGTGGTGGTCATTAGTCTGGGTTGGAAACAACCCAAAAGATTCTACGAGCCAATTACTTTTGGCCTACATTAATAAAATATTGCATTGAGTTAGTCAAGACGTGCCACCTATGACAAATCTTCTCTTGGAATATGAGGGCACATATTACTCCCATGTTTCCCGTCATCATTGTTGGTCCCTTCACTAAGTGGGGGATTGATTTTAATACATGTCACTCGCCTTCTGCCAAGGGGCATCGTTATATCATTGTAGCTATAGACTACTTCACAAAGTGGGGGATTGATTTTAATACATGTCACTCGCCTTCTGCCAAGGGGCATCGTTATATCATTGTAGCTATAGACTACTTCACAAAGTGGGTCAAGGCTATGCCAACGTTCAACAATTATGGAGAAACAATGGCTCTCTTCATTTTTAACTAGATAGTAGCAAGGTTCGACATCCTGAAGGAGATTTTCACTAACCATGGCAATCACTTCCAGAAAAAAATGATGTCCGAGTTAACATCAAATCTTAGGTTGAGGCAAGACAATTAATCATCCTACTACCCACAAGCGAATGGTCAGGTGGAAGCTGTGAATAAGTCCCTCAAGACTATTCTTCAGCGAATGATCAATTCTGCCAATTCAAATTGGCATTTGATGTTGTACTCGACATTATGGGCCTATAGAACGTTTGTAAAGACTACCATCGATTTCTCACCTTTTCAACTCATTTACGGGCTGGAAGCAGTCTTGCCTATTGAATGTCAGATCCCATCTTTAAATTTGGCAGTAGAGTTATTGTCAGACGCTTCACCGTTTGAGGAACAACTATCTCGAGCAGCTCGATGAGAAACGTTGTGATGCATCCTTGGACAACGAGGCTCACAAGAAATGAGTGAAGTGTCAATATTATTAGTCTGTTCATCCCCAAATTTTCTCCGAAGGAGACCTTGTCCTAGTCTATGATCAAGACAGGGATCCCCTGGGGGCAGGCAAGTTCAAACCCATGTGGTTTGGACCTTTCATCATGAAAGAGGTATTAAATAAGGGCGCTTATCATCTAGTTAACTTTGAGGGAAATTCCTTGGAGGAGCCTAGAAATGGACTCTACCTCAAGAAGTATTACTCTTAGGTTGGTATCCTGGGTGACTTCTTGTACATATGTATAGTTCTTATACAGTTTTTGTCTTTTTTGTTTTATGGGCGTGTCGGTATTTATGTCATATTTTTCACTGTGGCATATGTCAAGTGAATCGGAGGTGTTTTTTGGGTTCGCGGACAGTGATAGACAACATACTTGGAGGCTTTCTTCTGCAGCTTGGGTGATTTTCACGCCTCAAGGCCAGTTGCTATCTTCCAGAGGTATCTGTCTAGGTGACGCCACAAACAATGTCATTGAGTACAACGTAGTGATAGAATTGCTTCATGACACTTTGTCGCATGGCATCTCTCACCTCCGGGTCTACTTAGATGATCATTTGGTTGTGTCCCAGTTAAATGGAGTTTACCGCGTTTATGATCCTTCTTTACACCGACGTTTCCTTAGGGTACGTATCTTAGAACGTTACTTTGATTACATTACGTATATCCATGTTACTCGAAGATTAAATCAAATGATAGATACTCTAGCTAATCAAGTATTAGATTGGCATGTTGCACACACATAAAAAGAAACACACACATACACATGTACATACATTTGTAAAAAAATGTGACCACAAGACAAATAAAAGATGTAAATATATATATATGTGTGTGTGTTTCAAAAGGTGTCAGAGTGCATAGGTGGGTGCGAATGACTCAAAAATAATATCCGGTATACATCATGGGGCTTATGCCCTAAAAAATATACAAAAATTTCCCTCGACACATAATAAGTCCATCCTGTCTAAGCTCGAGGCCTATTGGCCCTACCATAGTGAACGACGATGTTAGCCAAACACCAGAAGAGTTGGACCCAAGTATGTGGCACTCCAACTACCTAAGGCTACATGGATGGTGGGAGATCCTCTATCTCATCCATAGGAACTGTGCGAGTGAGTGTGGTGAGATTCCACTCCACTCGTATAAAAACTCTCTCAGCCTCTCCGGTTGGAGGTCCCCCTGCAACTACTAGTCCATCAACTACTCCTAGTGTTGCCTCTAGTCGAGGACGTCTCCGAGTCCTCGCGAAGTCTGTCGAGTGCAATGATCCCACATCCGTACATAACAGATACATAGATGTCAATACTATGATGCATATAAAAATGATATATATAAAAGAAACTAAAAATTAAATAACTTTAAAAAACATGTACCTAAATCTCCTCGCTCTTCTTCGAGAGGTACGGGCATATCCGGATCACTAGAAAAGTTGATTCCAGCATAGGGGTATTCCTCTATGGCTGGAATTTGTCGTGCCCACCAGTCGAAGAATTTGTCGTCGAAGGCCTCTATGTTCCTTCCTCCCCCCCGTCAAGGTATCAGTGTTTCCCATCTACATACTGCTGGGAAGGAGGCCACATGCCCCTGTAGTGTCTCTCTCGGGATCATACTGGGCACCCTCTTGAAGACGAATGAGCATAGAATGTTGCCAAACACAAAGTTTTTTTTTCTATTCTCTCGACACTCTGTTAGCTGCCTCTTCATACAAGTGAGCATGGTCATGCTCTAGTCGTAAATACGTGCATCCAGACATTGAATTGCACAATGCATGTGTTCCTGGGAAGCCTGGTGTAGGAGCGCAGATCCAGTGATCCCACCAATAAGAAATAGGATCACCTTCAGTGACAAGTTGGTGATCTTGTTGATGGTCACTTGAGAACCTACTTTCTCAATGATGGCCTCGCAATGCATCCCGATGTAGTCTGCAATGTTGAAGGGCCCAGGGGGAAAAGTGTGCAGATTGTCTGGTTCCCCTCTCCTTGAGAGACCAGTCAATAAGTATATTTCCTTAGTTGTTGGAGTCAATGAATTCACCTCTATCATAAATGCCTCTGCGTCTAGATGTCAGTAATCCAACAGGGTGTTCAGTAACCTGGGTTATTCTGTCATAAATGGACACCGGAAGAACTTCCACAACCCACATTGTTTCAATGTGGCAATGGAAGCAGGGTCCTCATCGACCAAGATATCAATATCCTCATGTACCCTCTCCCTCCAATGGACATACATCATGTTCCATGACAGTTGAAAGGGGAGTTATCTCTTGCATTTTCATTTTTTCCATATTTTTGAGGGTGTACGCGAGTTGTTTTGGACACATTCATGTATATATGCAGGAAGATTGTTTTATGCCTGAGTACATATGGGGGTTGTCCTTGGACAGCCTCGTGTACACATAGGGCCTCCCTTTTTGAGGAGGGTGCGACCCCCCAAAAAATAAAAACAATGCATAAAGGAATAATGGAAATGTAGGAGGGATGAGTTTGTACTTACTTGGTCCAAGTGGAAGTTCGTTTCATCCTCTGAAGCTCCCAAAATCAACTTCTTTAGAAAAAGGGTATTTTTTACCTTCCGGTTAATTTTCAAATTGTAATGGTGAAAATGAGTTGTCAGCTTCTATTTATAGAATTTTTTGGCCCTTTTTGCCACTTTTTTGACCGCCTTTGTCATTTTTTCTGGCTTGGAAATCATTTGATTTATTTCTTGAGTTTCTTATTGGATGTTACGATACACTTTGCCTTTTTGTTTTGGTAACTTTTTCGGATATGGGTCACTTTTAAATGTCCTTTGGTAAAAGTCGTTTTTTCCAACTTTTTGCACATAAGTTAGGATTCCACCTCCACTTTCTGCATCTCATTGTATTTTCCACTTTTCCATAGGATCAATCCCACTAAAGTGTGGCATGGAACCATCATTGTTGCTTTAGAAGTGTCGTGATTAGGTGGTAGAGCCTACCTTTACATGGATTCCCTAGATATATCCTTGTTCCATTTTGGAATCCATGTTGTCTATAAATGACTTAAGGCTCGGGAGTCCTTGTTAGTCCTGTCATGATTACGATATTGAGCCTCATTTTTATGATGCACCATCAGTCTTGACCTCACCCTCAGGTCTACCAAATTGAGCAAGCTTTGTTTTCTTTCAATCTCACTTTGAAATCTGAAAGAAACATTCGACGAGACTACATTTATGATTTTAAATATTGTCTGGATTAACTGAGAAAAGTGACCTTCTGGATTCTTCTTTAATCCCTTTTCAGACTCTCTAAACATGAAAATATTGTCGAGCAATCTTGTTTCCCTTCATGCTTTCCAAACTAAAAATTGAAGGCACGTCTGTCCGGCGGTAGTTTACCCCTTTTTCGGTTTGGATGGTCAACTTTACAAACAAAGATATACTCTAGGAACTTCAATTCGCTAGAAGAGTATTCTTGGGTATAAGTTTAACCCTTTTCGGGCCTGAGGGACTAAATTTACGAAAAAGGAACATTCTCCTTGGTTTTTATTTATCACCTTTTTCGGGCCTTGGAGATTACTTACGAAAAAGGAACCCCCATGGAGTCCATATTTAAGCTCTTTTCAGACTCCCTAAAATTGAAAAGATCGTCGAGTGACCTTTTTTCTTCACACTCGTTAAATTGGTCCAAAAGAAAATCTACTGGCATGAGTTTAGCCCTTTTTTAGGCTTGTGTATTATGAAGGAAAGAGGTACACCTCGAGAGATTTTACTCACCGGGAGAGTTCTCCTTAGTAAATTTTATACTTTTTTGGGATAAGGAGACTAAACCAGAAAAAGGCAGTGAGTCCATAGTTAAGCTCTTTTCAAACTCCTTAAAATTGAAAATATTGTTGAGTAATCTTGTGTTTTTCACACTCGTTAAAATGGTTTTGAATATACGTCTTTTCAGTGTTGTTTTACCCCTTTTTCGAACCGACTAGAATATTTCCGAAAAGGCACCACTTGGAGTCTTCTTTTACGTTTTTTCAGACTCTCTAAACGTAAAAAAAATACCAATATTACCTTCTCCGGGCTCGTTAAAAATTACATTGAAGGGGGTTTCATTGTGTCTCACTAATCGCATTTGCATATCTACGTCTTTGGCCTAATGTCGACTCCATGTTTCTCTCAAATGAACCTTTGAAGCATGAGTTATACACAAGCCTTGTAGCACTTTGCCTCTGCGACCTGGCACCTTAACTCATGGAGGAATTTTCCCCAAGTACCCTTTTCCTGCACATGTCTCCTTGCTCTGAGAATTAGTGTGTTCCTTGCGCCTGGAACTAGTATGCTTGCGACACTCATTCCTCCTTTTTAACATAGCATTCTTTTATTATTTTTCAAAGCTCTTTAAAAATTTGAAAAAGACAAAAAAAAAAAGAGGGGATGGGAAATATATATTCTTTTTTGGCCTACTTAGGCTCGTAAAAAAACCTTCTTCAATTTGCAGACATGGAACTCCTTATTTTGTATCTTATGTCTTCTCTATGTATACTTCTTCTGACTTCTGGAGCGAGTGTCTCATCATAGTCTTCTCCCTCTTGCTGGGAGAATCCTCTGGATACAAATCGGGATTTGTACATCTCTAGGATATTTATCCGCAACATGCATGATCTTGTAGATCAACTTGGAAGTCACCACTTTCTTCCCTCCTGGTCTTGGAAATAAGGAAAATATATGTATCCCAGTCCTTCTGAATGGATTCCTCCTCTGTCACTATAGAAAAGTCTACTGAAGCAAGGGAATATTCCCATAAGATATCATATCTCCTCGAAGCCTCTAAAGCTTCAATCTAATCTTATCAACCCATGGCATTTGTTTGTTAGTTTCGGAAGACGTCTCTCTCTTCCATCTGAATATGAAAGTCTTTGAGTCTACATTCTCCCTTTGAAGCTTGACTCCCACTGATTTTTTATAATCTTCAGAGCCATCTTCTCCTCGTGATATGGCTCATCAATGTTTCCTCCTACAAATTTTCATGGGACCACATTGGTCTCTTCTTAGTTACTACAACGATTCTGAGTAGGCCCTTCTGGCTCTACTAACTCTTCCTGATGATCTGAAGAGTGATCAATTGCACTAGAGGGATCTGTTTGGTCATCTTTGGAGCCTTCTTCTCCTTACAATCAATCTCCATATGAGATACTATGTATCTCGCAAAAGTACCCTTCTTCATATTCTTCTTCTTTGGTACATGGATGTATATGGTCATGTATACAACTTCTTATTTGGATAGCTTGCTCCATGTCTCAAACTAGAGACCATCTAATATTTTGTCTCCTGGAGTATTCACTATAGCTTCTCTCATATTTATCACATGTGACCCGAATTCTTATATTCAAGAACGAGTGTTGTTGATTTACTTCCGAGTATCCTTCACTCAATATGAAAAGTATTCTCTTCAACCTATCCCCTGTACTTAAGACAATATGATTTCTAGACAGAAATCAAATTTAGAGAATGTAGTGCAAATAAAATCTAAAGTCTCAACCTTAATAAATCTAATACTTTGACTAAAGTTAGTTTCTAACTTTAACTTTGAACAGAGGTTAGTATGATAATCATAACTTCAATAAATCAAAATACAACTAGAATTTCATAAGGTCACAATAATGTCACAACAGTTAGAGGAATATGAAAACAATCAAACCTGGAATGCGGTGTTCCTATGAATGTGTTGGATCTAAGATCCCTATGGATCTATGATTATTTCTTAGACAAGAGATCCCTTCTCCTGCAATCAATCTCAAGATAGTGATACAATTTAAATATATCTAAGTACATACCTCCGTAAGGGTGGCCCTAACTCTTAGGGTAAAGGATAGAGCAAGGATTGCCAATCCCAGGACAACCATTCCAAGCCACCAACAAAAAATGATAATGGGAAGTCGAAGAAGGACATTGGAAAGTGGTGTGAGTTCCAAAATATTCATTGGCACAATATCGATGAATGTCACTCCAAACAGTAATTGTTGGTTGAGACAAAAGCATCAGGGTCGGATGTTGACTCAAAATATGATTCAAAACTGGAAAAGGGAAAAAAAATCATTGATGCAGAACCTAGTGTCACCATCGCTACCACAAAAGTCCATCCATAGGAACCAGAGGAGCCTAAAGAATGGGATCGCCTCTTCCGCTCACTGACGTGGGTGAAGGGGACCCCACTCCATTTCATTGTTGACATTGGTATCTAGAAGAACCTAATATCAACAGAGGTCTTCAATAGGTTGAACATGACAATGACGCCACATCCCCAGCCATACACCATCAGTTGGCTCAGCTAGAGATGAGACATTTGCGTCAACCAACAATGTCACCTGCACTACGACATCAAACCCTTCAAAGATGAGGTATTGTGTGATGATTCCCATCTTAAAGTTTGTGATGTTTCCCCTCTTGAAGTTTGTGATGTTTTTTAGGACAACCATATATGTGGAAGTGTCATGATGTTTATGAATCTAGGCCCCGTAGTGTCATTATTACTTTGGGAGATCAACTCTAAAGGGTATCAGAGGTAGTCCCAACTACTTTGGTCTCTTTGATCTCTACAAAGAAATGCAACAAGTTGGTCTCTCATACTAGGATATTTTTCCTCTTTATGGTTTGGTTAGAAGGTGAACTAAAGTTCACTGCAACTGCAAAAACCTCTACACGGGGTATCTCTACACAAGAGAAACAGGTGGACAAGATAGCAGAAGAGAACATTGACATATTTGTCTCGCCTACTAGTGTGCCTATGCACCTTCAAGTAAAGAAATCAATTGATTTGACACCCAATGTTCCTCTTCCTAACGGCCCTGTGTACATGCATTCTGTTATAGAGAATGAAGAAATAAAACTCTAGATCCAATAGCTAATTTTGAAGGGCCACATTAGACCAAGCTCCTCATCCTGTGACAAATTAATTGTTACGGTATAGAAGAAGGATGGGACATGTTGAATTTGTATTGATCACAAAGCCCTGAACAAGATCATAGTTAAGAACTAGTAACCAATCCCCGGGATTGATGATATTCTCGATCAACTCAATGGAGCCAAGTTTTTCAGCAAGACTGATCTAAAGTCAGGATACCACCGGGTGTCGATTGAGAAAAATGATGTATGGAAGACATCTTTAAAGTCTAAAGAAGGTCACTTTGAGTGGTTGGTCATGCCTTTCGGCTTAACTGATTCCCCAAACACATTCATGTGGATGATGGATGACATATTGCAGACATTCAAAAATTCCTTTGTGGTCGTACATCTAGATGACATCCTCATCTTCAACACAACTTGGGAGGAACATTTGAAGCATATTAAATAGGTCTTAGGAACCCTGTGACAACACATGTTATATGCCAATTTGGAGAAGTGTCCCTTCGAGATGTAGAGAATCCAATATTTGGGATACATCATGGATGAGTAGGGTGTGCATGTGGATCCATCCAAGCTCCAAGACATATGGAATTGGGTGGCCCCGAAGACAATGACCGAGCTCCACAACTTAATAGAAGCAAAGTTAGTGGAAATACTTCCACAGAGTCATCTAGTGGAAAGACTACTAGAGAAGAAATGTCTAGTAGTGACAATGGGTCAAGCGTTCCAAAGAAGGAAAAGAAGAGGAATTCATAGAGTTATATGATACAAGAATTCAATAAGGAAAATATTCCTACCTTTTATGGAGAAATAAAGAAAGGAGAATAAGTTGAGGCATAGTTGTTAGGACTAAGGAAGTATTTTAGAGTGCATAATTACTTGAAAAATACAAAGGCAAAGATATCCATTTTCAATCTGAATGGAGGAAATTCCGTATGGTCAGAGGTCCTCAAGGAAGTTAAGGGATTGAAGGAAATCAAGATGACCAAAACATTTTGAGAAATATTTCAAGAAGGCATACTTATCAGAGAAGTAGTATGACGGTAAGATTAAGGAGTTCCATGAACAAAATTTGGGACAACTTACCATGTATGATTATTCCAGAGGTTCTTGGAGTTATTGAGGTATGTTCCTTACTTCAAGGATAAGAAACCAAGGATACAATGCTTCCTTAGTGGATTACCACAGTCCTATCAGGATAGGATTGAGTTTGATGAGCATAAGACTTTGGAAGATACCATTAGAAAGGATAAGTGTTGTTATGACCAATCCAAGCATAGGTCATAGCCTGAAAAGGATTGAAAGAGGAAAGATAAGCCTAGATTTCATAGGAATGGATTTAAACCATCCCAATATAAGAACCTGAAAATAGATGCTCAGTTTGGTCATCTGACTAGAAGTGTGCACCAACGAAATTTTCAATCTCAAATTGGGAATAGGTCAATAGAGAAAGTAAAGGAGAAAGTAGAGGAGACAAAAAAGGACCTCTACAATGTTGGGGTTATGGAGAGGCACACCTATTGAGAGACTTGTCTCACATACAAAATGATAGTAGGAGGGTTCACCATGTTTGGTAGGATACTACTGTTAATGATGTGACCAATAATGTGCCAAGAATCTATGCAGTTGTTGAGAATCAACAAGTAGACCACCAAAATTCTATGGTGCAGATGGAAGGTATAATTTCCAAACAACCATTTCTATTTTGATTGACCCTGGTTCTAACCTTTGTTATGTTTCACCCCAAGTTGTTGAAGCATGTTCCTTATAGAGGAAAAAAACATGGAAAATTGTGGTTGGTTCAGTTAGCCACAATGACTAAGCGATAGGTAATAGACGTGATTGAGGCATGTCCGTTAGAAATGAATGGACTATATACACAAGCAGCCTTAAACATCTTACCCTTAGGGTCATGTGATGTGTTGATAGGTATGGAATGGATAGTTCTCCATAAATAAAGATTGGATTTCCATGAGAAGACCTTGGAATGTGAAGAAAGTGAAGGAAACACATGGGTGTTGCAAGGCATTCAAAGGCTTGTATGGGTGAGGCAGTTACCAACACTGCAACTTAAGAATTTTAACTAAAAGGGGTGTCCCTTGTATGCAATACAAGTACTCAATGCAGTGGAGAGTAAAGAGTTGAAGATTGAGGATCACCCAGTGTTATGGGAATTTAAAGATGTGTTCCCAAAGGAAGTACCTAGACTTCCTCCTAAGAAATATCTTGATTATTCTATAGATCGTGTGCCAGGATTAGTACCAACATATAAAGTATCGTACATAATGAGTACACCCGATCTAGTAGAATTAAAAGTGCATATGAAAGAGATGATGGATAAAGGGTATATCATGCTAAGTGTATCCCCATGGGGAGGACCAACACTATTTGTGAATAACAAGGATGGTACCTTGTGGTTGTGTATTGACTACCAGTAGTTGAACAATATGACCATCAAGAACAAGTACCCATCACCTAAGATCGATGATATTTTTTATCACCTCAGAGGAACTATAGTATTTTCAAACATTGACTTTATATCGGGATATCACCAAGCTAGTATTAAGGATGAATACATCCATAAGACAACTTTTAGAAAAATATATGGAAACTATGAGTTTGTGGTGGTGCACTTTTAGCTAACCAACACACCAACCACCTTTATGTGCTTGATGAACAACATTCTCATCAAGTATTTGGAAAATTTGGTTCTTATGCTCGTTAACGATATCCTGGTATATTCCAACACCAAGGAAGAGCATGAGGAACATCTTAGGTTGGTGTTATAGGTTCTCATAGATCACCAACTATATACTAGATATAACAAATGTGACTTCTTCCAGAAGGAAATCTAGTATTTGTGTCACACAATATTAGAAGAGGGAGTGGTCGTAGATCCTGAAAATATCATATCAATCATGGATTGGCTAGTTGTTATATCCTTAATTTCCACCCTATAGGACAGAGAGGAATCCATAAGAGGATAGAAGCCATAATACATATTTTTCCTAAAGTTTAGCCCATTTTTGGATATCCTCATTGGACACCTAGTAGACAACAAGCGAGGGCCCTTGTTAGTCACTAATGTCTCAACAAGAAAGGCTCTCCAATGCTTCTAGATTTGAATATTTATGAGGTGATAGGAGAGGCATGAGTTGTAACTTCATGGAAAGGGACTAGGAAATCACATCATTGAAGCATCTAGTGGTCCATAAAATATCTGGAAGCTCACTCAAACCTCCTCCAAAGAGCTATATAACAAAGGAAAGCCTTGGGAAAGAGGAGGAAGAATTCAGAGTAATGTTGTGTTGTCCAATTGCAAAGGTACATGTTCCATCTACCACAACCAAAGTCAATGAATCTTAGTCTATCTAAGAAGATAAAGGAGGAGCAAGGAGAAAGGAGGTCAAGGAAGCATGCATCAACATTTAAGGTATGCCTTGATGTAATTCTCTTATGATTATTAATAGATCATTTGGTTTCCACCCTATAAATTTTTGTAATTGGTGAAAAAATGTTTAGATTTGATTCATGTTATTGTATATTTGATTAGAATCAAATTAGATCTATGATTTTAATCCCAAGTAGAGAGGTAGAAAGGTTTTTTTGTCTTTTGTATATAAGAAGCAAGTTGTGGAGCTTGGAGCTAGAGTTTCAGGACTGCAACAACAGGAAGATATAAAGGACACCCTAAAGAAAGGTATGCAAAATTCACCACTCCTTATGATAATCATGAATCTATGTGTTTGAATCTAGATCTAGGAAAACCATAAGAAGTATAACCCTCTTTCTATCTAGAATTACTAGTCTAATCCTTGAGAGATTTTGTTGTGTATTCAACAAGATCCCTATGAGACTTTGTCCCATAATACCATCCACTTGGAATATAACTGAGGTAAGATCATTTATGGGATTAGAAGGATATTACAAGAGGTTTATTAAGGGATTTTCCAAGCTCGGTCATACCATCACCTCATTGCGAAGAAAATGGATGAAGTTTGTTTGGTCAACGGAATGTGAGACCAACATTCAAAAGTTGAAACAATTCTTGACCAATGCCCCTATTTTAAAGATCACAGAACCTAAGAAATGTTTCTTAGTATGCATTGATTCTTGCAAGGAGGGAATTGGTGGAATCCTTATGCAAAAGGAACATGTCATTTGCTATGAATCAAGGAAGATAAATGAGCATGAGTTGTGATATGTTACTCATGACTTAGATCTCGCAGCCATTATGTATGTGTTAATGATGTGGAGACATTACCTTGTTAGGAGAAGATTTGTCATGATTTGTCTTGATGATGAATCATTGTGAATTGAAATATCTATTTAATCAACCTTGACTGAATTCCAAATGGGTCAGGTGGATATCATTGATCAATGAGTTTGATTTCCATATCAAACATATAAAGGGAAAATAAAATCGAGTGGCAGATGTGCTCAGTCGAATTGTGTAGATGGTACACCTAGCAGTAGCAAGCATGTGTGCGTATGGCATTAAGCAGAGAATCAGAATTCTCTTGCAGAGTGATAAGCATTTCACTCTGGTTAAAAAAAATTTACAAGAGCCAAACATGAAGAAGTACGAGGAATAACAACTTATAGTAGAAGAGTTATTGTTGTATAAAAACAGGTTGTATGTACCTAATTCAGTAGAGATGAAGCATCTCATTATGAATTAGTTCCATAAAATACCTTATGTTGGTCATCCTGGTTATCGGAAAATGATAAGAATATAAAGGAAACTATATTATTGGCTAGAAATGAAAAAAGACATTGAAAAGTATATTGTGAAGTGCCTAGAGTGTCAACAGGTCAAAGTTGAACATAATCACCCTACGAGATTATTTAAACCATTGAAAATTCCATAATGGAAATGAGAGACTATATCCATGGATTTCATCATCGGATTTCCAAGAACAACTAAGAAACATGATGCAATGGTAGTAGTGGATAAGATGAACAAGTAAGCTCATTTTATTCCAATTAAGTCAACTTTTAAAGCTATAGTGGAAATACATTTTGACAAGTGCACCAATATTAAAGATTGCATATCCAGATGAAGATTTTGTAGTGTGCATTGATGCGTGCAAGGAAGGGCTCAGTGGATTCCTCACTCAAAAAGAGCATGTGATATGCTACGAGTCGCATAAATTAAAGGAGCATGAGAGGAATTATGCCACACAACTTGGAGTTAGAAACAATTTTCCATGCATTAAAAACGTGGAGACATTACCTGATGGGGATATGATTTGAACTAAGGACAAACCATTGTGGTTTGAAACATTTTTTTGGACAACCAACACTAAATGAAAGAAAAATTAGATGGCTCAAATTTACTTGTGAATATGACTTTGAAATTAAGCATAGAAAAGGCAAGGTAAATCAAGTGGTTGATACACTCAATAGAAGAGCTCATGAACTACATATCTCAGCCATCAAAATGTTTAATGCAAATTTAAACGACATAATTTTAGAGGTTGCAAATTCAGATAAACAATATTAAAAATAAAAGAAACATTACAACATAAATTTAATTATTTTGAGCTGAAAGAGGATAAAATCCTCATATATAGAGGAAAAACATATGTGCCAAATACTAGTGAGCTGAAAAAATATATTACTGAGGAAAATGCACAATGTGTCATATGTTGGGCACCCAAAATATTAGAAAATAATTGCAGTTGTAAGAAGCCAATACTTTTGGCTAGGAATGAAGAAATAAGTGGCTAATTACATAGCCCAATGTCTAGAGTGACAGAAGGTGAAGACATAGCATAGAAATCCGACCAAGATGTTACAACCATTGTCCATTCCTGAGTGAAAATGGAAGTGATTACAATTAATTTCATCAATGCATAACGTAGGTACGAATATGGCTATGGACAAGCGATGTAATATGAGAATGTATTTTCTGAATATTAATAAAAAAATATGTGATCACAGTTGTTGGGGAATATGGAAAAAGATGGAGGCTTCGTTTTCCATGAGAGAAGAGTGTTTAAGAGGGGTCCAAGGGGGAGATTAATTATGGTTATTAATCCAAATCTAAATTTCTAAATTTATTATCATTCGGGATAGATTCTATTTTTTGTTTGAGGGTATGAGAGCCTAATGATTTTAATCATGTAAGAGGGTGGTTCTGAGAGTCACATACCATAGTTATTGGAAGCATGGGGCTACAATACTATCGTGTAATGATCCTAAGCCATTATGCAAGGATCATCATTGTTTTGGTGTCTTTTTAAAACTTTTTATGAGTGAGGTACTTCGTCAAACGGTTTGCTAATCTATTTGTTTACTTGTGTTTATATGTGTGTATGCAGCAATAACAAGAATAGACAACCATGAAACATACCTCAACCATATGCAATAAGATAAACAAGCCAAAACATCTCAATTCTTCTTTATTCATAAAATAGAGAAACCTGCTACAATGAAGATTCCGATCTAGAATGCTCAACAGATGGCCAAGAAGATAGACAATAGATAAGAGCTGCTACAAAATGCTCTCGCTAATACAAAAGATGCCTCCAAAGGATAAATAAGAAATGAAGATCAATACAAGAAGATCTGAATGACAAACTCTCCAGCTGAAGAATGCCATGCTCCAATAGAAGGCTGAAACCCTCAATAACTCGACCTTGCTGCCAAAAGTGTCCAATCACCCTAAGAAATATGCCAACTGATAGATCGGGTGATGGTAAGAACAACCCAGGTGCCTGAATCTCCAAGATCCCTCTTAATCTTTGTAGATATGAAATCCCCCACTGAATGGTGCGCCCCACTGGATCACTGAAGCCCTAGATAATTCAGCCCTGCTGAAGGAGGCCTCCAAATGCTCTGAAACTCTCCAGAAATATAGATCGGGACACTGCAAGTCACTAGGTGAAGTCTCAGAGTCAGATCTGAAGTGTAACCCCTCCAAATGGACTAGATCTGGATCTCAAAAATGCCCTCCTCTTCAATTTGTCCCACTGCTCTAAGAAATAATATGAACCATGAAACTCTCTCAGAAAGCACTAGGAATGATGGTGAAGACCCTACAAGAAGAACCCAAGTGATGGAATCTCCAAAAACCCTGCCAATCTCCTACAATGAATCTCTATCCAAGGATGGTGCACCCCTCTTGCTAGAAACCCTCAACTGGTGCGCCCTCTCTCTATCTGCACATGAAACTGATGTAGAATCCCCCTGCAACTGAGTAGATCTGGAACTAAAATGGTGTGGGAGAGTATTGCATCTCCAAGATCAAGCTTGGGACAAGCTAGGTGGAATATTTCACCACCGAATCGTCCTCTAGGGTTTGTTATGTCAAAACCCTCAAAACCCCCAATGCTGGGCTCACTAGCTAAAGCCAGATATCAAAAGGTAAACATACATGAATGAATGAGAAGAGGCCATTGCCTTTCTTTTATACTTTTGGCTCACCTTGTCCCTCCAAAGTAACTTTCATTTTATTAATATTTAATTAATTAATTAAATCACTTTAATTAATTAATTACCCTTTTTACCTCTGAAAAGCTCCTTATCTCTCCTTGTGGCTTCCCTAGCTGCTGAAAGTCACTTCTAGCCATCCCATCCTGTAGTGTTTCTCCTTCCGATTCCAATGAGCTATTACACTGAGAGGTTCCTCGAAGTAATGTGCCCAAAATGACCTCTTCAGTGAATTTCATTGACTTATAGCTCAAAATAGTCAAAATCATGGAAATCGTCGGAATGCAACGGAACCAAAGACAACTTCTGCGGAATGGCTCATAATGATGGAATATGATGAGAAATGCAAGTTGGACCCCACAATGCCTCTCAAATACCCCTGTACTCGCTATAACTTCCATCTGGCTACTCTGATCATCATAAATATCTGCACTGTGATGATGTCCCAAAGTGGGGACATCACAATCATCCCTGCTAGAAAATTGCTTGTCCTCAAGCAATAACCGAATCCCATCAAGTATAATGCCAGGATCCCATGTCCACCCGTGGGTTACATAGTAGAACCCATCCAAGGATGAACAATCACACATGCTACCCCCTAGGTCCCATATCAAGTCATGAACTGCTAGCCCCTGGGACACATAATCCTGAAATACACCAACTCCGTGAGTCTCATGTACCTGACACATGGCCTCATCCCGGAGTGATTCCATCCACCTAGTCTCTACCAAGATCCACATGGCCTCCATCAACTGCACATGCTGATACCCGACTGAGGTGATGCAAGACCTCCGTGAGGCACCCGCAAGTGATGCGCTCCTCTCAACACTGAAGCTCAATGGAAATCTAGAATGAATTTCCCTTGCAATGGTCCACTCTCCCCTGTCGGTCAATGAACAACTCAATCCTGCAATTCCTGGGTCCCATGCTAACCTATGTTGAAGATCCTCATGCTGACACTGCACTACTCTGACCATGACTGTCTGCCCCCTGCATACATCATGAACCCTCCTCTCCTGGGTCCTACAGCTGAAATACCTGTGACCATTGGACCTGATGTCCAGAAACTGTATCAATGAAGACACGTCTGTAGAAGAAGTACCCGTCCAAACATCTCCATGGTCTACCATGATGATCAAGTGGAAGGAAAGGTCTCGCCCCATAAGACAAGTACCTGTAGACCCACTCCAAACCAAACCAAGGTGGAGTGTGTGGCTCTCTGGTGCAACCTGGGTCAACATGAACATCGTGCTAACAAAATGGACTCCTGGGTCCCATGGAAAACTTGGAAGTTTATCACTTCCAATC